>JAFVLL020011229.1:15171-123178 GCA_021397915.2 Tor tambroides
TGCATTTTTACATTTTCAAAAAACTTCATTCTGTGTGATTTATAAGCTTGTTTACCCGTGGGGACCTCAATTTAGGTCCCCACCGTGACACAAGTTCCCATGAGGCTGTGTGTATTCAGGTCTAAGTCCCCACCAGGATAGAAAAAACAAGTACACACTCACACTTACACACACACTCACACTCACACTTACACTTACACTCACACACACACAATGATAGATTTCATTCATTCACATGATGTCTGATTTTATGGCTAGCAGCTTTAAAGTCAACATGAAACAAAGGTTTGTTTTCATATTCTTCATCAAAATAACTTGTTTTGTCTCTGGAACAACTTCAATAATCTGATGCAGTGCTGTTATTGTCAAATAAAACTATTAAAAATAGTTTTTGGTAACTGAAATAAAATAAAATATAAATGTTAAAAACCTAAACTTAAACTTATTGCAACACATCTAACTTTCATTTAAGTTGAAGTACTAAGATTACTAAAACTGAAATACAAATGTATTAAACTTATAAATGTAAAAAACAAATAAAAATAACAAATGCACATAACAAAATTAACATTAAAATGAAATTGAAAACATGAAAAATAAAAGCTAATTTACAATATCAATAAATACTGCAATAGTATATAAAAATACTGAAAATCTTACATCATCAATCTCTCTTATTATAGAGACGCTTTCACCATCCAATCAGTTCATCATGTATCCCAAAGACATTTTGGTTGTTGAAGATTGTTTGTCTCTCTAGTATCACAGATTCATATTGATTTTAAAACAGCTCTGATGAAGAGACTGACTGTATCTGTTGTCTTACTTACACACAGCACTAAGAAGCAACAACACAAAAACTACAATAAAACTGAGATTGACAGCAAACGGCTGCTGCTTCTTACCCGAACACTCAACTCATCCGGCTGAGAAACAACAGAGAGCAGAGTAAATGATGAGGAAACATTACAGCCCATGGACCTCAGTCAGGCCAGATGCTGTATTTATCATTACATCAAGGAAAGAAAGAAAGAAAGAAAGTTTGTTGCACTGAATTTAATTTAACACACACTTCTTCCAGTGGTTTGCTGTTCTTTTACACTCTTTTAGTGTTTATAATAATTAATAAACTGGGTATTAACACACATCTGTGTGTCTAAATACATGTTGATCGTAATCAGAAACACATCAGCTGAAGGAAAAATGAACTGAGATTAACAGAGAGATTGCAAAATAAAAGATTGCAATCATGAGCGCTAAAAGCTTTACATGCAAAACAGACAATTATAATTAACAATGAACCCTGGATATTATAAATTACACACTCTATAATTAAATGGGGAGCATCACCTCAAACAGCAACATTAAAGCAAACACTGCCATCTAGTGCTGCAAAACACTCATTAACACTGCTGCTTTTGAAACAGGTGCATTATGCTTTATCATCAACATTTGAATTATGTGTCTGTTTCTTAAACATGAATCACTTTATAAAAACTTGCTTTTGATTTTTAAAAGTATATTTTAATTAAACATTGAAGCATGCAAGTGTGAGTTCAGAGGATTGTGAAGTCAACTGATTAGAAAGATAAATGCCTCATCATCATGAAAAATATTTGAGAAAACAACAAAAAACGGTGTGAGCTATTGCTTGAAAGTTCTTCATTATTAATGTAAAATGAGGAATCATGTTCTCAAAGTAAAGCATGTTAGAATGCAAACTGTGTGTCAGAGAAGGACAGACAGTGTCAGGAAAATGTAAGAAGAAATGAAAGTGAGAGAAAGCGTGTGTGTGTGTGTGTGTCTCACCAGGTTGTGTGTTTTGTCTTGCTCCTGGCGTGTCTTTGCTCTCTCTCTCAGCGCTGCTGGGTTCATGTCGTCTCCTGCCATCTCTCTCTCTCTACGGCTGATCCGGGCCAACTCTTCCTGGACCAAAGCCTGCTCACGCTCGAACCTACAGCACACACACACACACACACACACACACACACACACGTCAGCTACAGGGACCGACAGACACTAATTTCATTACCATTAAACACCAGTAAAGAACTGGTCATGATTCCAGTGAATGCGGGTCACAATTCAGCCAAAAATCTAATTTTTGTTTATCATTGTAATGCATAATAATCTCATTCTCAAAAATAAAATAAATTTAAATAAATAAAATTATTTATTTATTTTATTTTATTTAAACTGCCAAATATTACACATTATGGTAGCATTAGATGTAATGCTTTTTCAAAGGTTATTATCATTAACTAAAACTATTAAAAAAGCCAAAAACAAGAAACGAACTCACAAAAAATTAAATAAATAAAAATTGAAAAACAAAAACAAACTGTGTTAACAGTTATGTCAAACATTAAAAAATATGTCAACATTAATATTACCGTCACTGATTTCAGAAGCACCCTCAGTGATTCAGGACCCGGCCTGTCTGTATCAGATTACAACTTTATATATTTCTATTTTTACCCCATATATTAAACCGTGTGTAGTGCTCTAACACGATGTAAGGTACATGCCATGCATGGTCTTCTCCGAAACCGTGACCCAGATAGCGCACAAAATTGACAAAATTATATCCCAGTATATCATTTCATGACGATAAAGTTCCCAGGATTCTGCTTATGTCTATTTTAAAAACCATATTTTCATTAAGTCTCTACACTATTCCAAAAACTCTAGTTCTCAACTGAACGTGCAGGAGAAGCATTACTAAATTTGGCCAAAGAAAACCTGTTAAAATCGACATTTTTCTATATTAATTTGTGCATTTTTCAAATGTTTATTAAAAGTACAAAAATTCATAAACAAAAATCTGAAAAGAAGTCAATATTTTACCTTTTCGTGAAGAATTTTGTGTGTACGGTTCCAGTTTCAATTTTGGTTTTCAGCATAGCTTTAAAAATACTACAACCGTTCTTTTTTCATGTTTTTCGTCTGGGTTAAAAAACGAAAAACGAATGGACGCAAAAGTACACGGACCGCAGGATTATTGTAAAACTAAAACTATTAAAAAAGACAAAAACACATAACAAAATTACAAAAAATTTAATAAATAAAAATTGAAAAACAAAAAGTGTTACCACGCAATTTACTGGGTTGCAGTAGTCTTTATGGCAGAGAATGTCTTCAGAAATACTAATAAAACTATGTAACACACTAACCGTCTTCTGAGCTCCTCTTGTGTCTCTGCTGCAGAAGGTCTGGACGGCTCTGAAACATCAGTATAACTCAGTCAAGTATGAGATATAAAGCGAGTGTTGTTGAAGAGAGGAGCAGAAGCGGTCGTACCTGGTTCAGGTTTGGCACTTTCTGGTTTGGGTGATGATGATGATGATGATGATGATGGTCCAGACTCCCGCATCCGCTGAAGAACATCACCGGACAACTGAGAGCACATTAAAACAACATCAACTTGAGTTATGACTCCCTTTTTAAGGGGCATATCTGGGTATATAAATTCTGACAAAAAAAATAAATAAAAATAAATAAATAAAACCAAATAAACATATAGCTCTCAAAAGAAATAAAAATAAAAATAAAATAAAATTATCACTGCTCTCACTGTTCACAGATCAGTCTTATCACACTGTTTTGTGTCGTTGACCTTGAGTAAGAGCAGATAAAATGACTGTACAGGTTAATATTTCACAGCACATTAGATCCCAGCAAACAAGACATGAGGATAAACATGAGAACAATGCTTTAAAATGAGCAGATTTCATCATTATATCACATATGAATCAATGAAACCAGTGAAAGACCAACAGATCAACTGATACTTTCATTTTCTCAGAGCCACTGAAGTCCAGAAGAGGACGATAGGGACAGTTACAACAGACTTCTGTTCATAAAAGCACAATTACATTAAAATGTGCCATTAAAATCTCATGAAGGTACAGTGGTATCACGCAGGACATGATTATTACTCTGTATTTGAAGTGCAGATGTTGTGGTGTCTGTCACCTTAACTCCGTGAATGACCGTGACATTGTCCTGTTCATCGAGTCCGTATGACACAGATCTGCTCCTGCTGTCCGCGGCCCCCATCAGCCAGAAAATCACCCTAAACACTCCAACAAGACAAATAAAATCACCCCGATTCACTTCAGGGTCACTGTGTCCCGCTACATGCGGATAAAATCATCAAACATCCTATTAAGGTTTATCACGCGTCACGTGACCGCGAAATGCACAATGGGAACTGTAGTTCCATTCAAAGCTTTCACCACATTCACTTATTTTATTTCATTTCTCATTTCAGATTTGCACATACTTGACCTGTACATACATATTTGTCCATATTATATATTGTTTTTTTGTTTTTTTTGCTGTTGTGTACATTGCCTATTTGTGTATTTGTATATTATTCTTTTATTATCTGTGTCCTGTCCTGTTGCTGTCTTTTTGTTGCACTGTGGAGCTTCTGTCACTACAACAAATTCCTCGTATGTGCAAACATACTTGGCCAATAAAGCTCATTCTGATTCTGATTCTGATTCTAATATGCTGACGTCACATGGAGTTCGCGGTAGAAAAAAATGTAAAATATTTATTTATTCTTATTTTATTTTTTCCTTATTGTCTTCCTATATTATTTATGTATTCATAATGTCATCCAATGTTGTATTTAACTGTTGAAGTTTATTCTTGTAATAAAAAAGTAAAATATTTATTTATGATGTTATTATTGTTGGCTTGCTTGCTGAATTTATGTTCTTAAAAGCAAAACTTTTTTGCAGTAAAATATTATAATAAACAGAAATTGACAAATGCACTTTGTTACCATTTTATTATTTTAAGGGTAAATTTTAAAGGTAGCTTTTTATTATTATAGTTGAATGAAATGGTCGACAAATAGTAATAATATTTCATTTATTTTCCCTTTTCTTTTGCTCTTATTGTTTTTTTCCCCATGTAAATATAATCTTATTTGGCCTATCTATTCAGATTCTGTTTTTATTTCTTACAGGAAATTTTAGTGACATATATTTTTATTTTTCTTCACACAGCGATGGTGCCAATATTCTGCAGTACATAAAAGAAACGGTGACCTGTAATACAAAAAAAAAAAAATCGTGAAGTTGACATCCATCACGTGATGATGACGGTGTGTAAAGCATTTTCGATATTAAAACATATAAATGAAAGCACAAATCACAGAATGGAAACAATTTATCTAGAATGTTCAAATATAAAAGAAACCGTTATTTTAGTGATTACATGAAAATTATTCACATCTGTTGACGTCGAGAGTTCCTGCTTCACTTCAACACGTCACTGGAAGTATGTTCCAAAATAAAAGTCCTCGGTTGTCCGTGTTGCTCATGACAATGTTGTAGCACTTAAACATCTATGCTGGACTTCATTTAAGTGTTCACCTGATTAAAACAGCTTCTTATTTTCTGCTTTATCACATTTCATCTATATACCAAATAGAAAAAACTGATCTTCAACAAAGCATTTTAGGGAAGAAAAAACAAATCATCTTTGAGATATGCTGCTTCAACTAACAGGCTACAATTACAAAAAAAAAAAAAAAAAAAAATGAAGGAAAGCAATGAGTATGAGCAATATGGCAATTTGCACTGAATTTCAGATTATAACTCCTTTGCAGTGGCATTTCAGTGCAAAAATTAAAACTCCGAAATTAAATTGATTAAAATCCACTAGTTGGGGAAAAAAAACATAGCAGAGCATCCACACACATCTCTAAATAGATACAGTTTAATCATGAAACATCTTCTCTCCATGCTCAATTCATATTTAAAGACAAAAGAGAAACAAGCAATTAGAAATAAGCATTTTACTCAGATTTAATTGATTTTTTTTTTCTGTGCACAAATAAATTTAGGTTTAGTGGTATTTTATCAAATAAAACAAAGCAGGTCAAATGCTCTCTCCAAGTACGGTCCTTTTTCTTCACTTTCTCCCACACGGAATGACATGAAGACAAGCCTGATTTGAGTCGGTGCCATTTTCATTATCAATTAGAAAGATGGACAAAGGTCAAGATCACAACTTAAGCTTTCACTTTAAGAACTGAGCCCAAGTCTAATGACGACAGGCTAAAACAAAATTCATCAGATAACTAAAATAAATAAAAAAAACAAAGAAAATACTTTCAAACCTATGATATAGCACTGAGAAGTAAATGTTTTTACAAATTTCTAGATGAACGCTCAGTCCATATGAAGCATACGAACAGAGTCAAGGTAGATTTCAGGGTTCTTAAGCCTTCAAATTAGCAAGCAAATGAGCCAAATCAGTGCAAAACAACCCTAATGGCAGAAAATGAGCAGATATTTCGCTGGTATCAGTAGCATAACTCAGAATCTAGCCTGAAATCATCTAATGGCGATCTATTATGGTTTCATTCAGCAGAAATATATTACATTATGCACGTCACAAAGTCCAATAAAGTTGGCTGTGGTTCACAAATGTCAAATTAAGAGCACTGGTGTTATACAAGGAATGTTGAATTCATGGAATACAAATGAAATGGATCTTAAATAACAGCACTGACTGGGAAAACCGTTTCCAAATCAAGGCAGTACACGACAAAAGTCAAACGTTGCTCTGTGGAGGTCAGTGTTAAAGCATGTTCAGGCGTTCAGGGCTCTCCAGCGGTCGCTGTCGATGCTGTTGATGCTGTGTGCTCCACTAAAAGGCCCTGAAACCACATCGTCCAGGTACGCTCCCGAGCCATCGATCTGCGTGCTGGAGTACGAGCTGTGATCCAGATCCTTTCGGCCCAAACCCGAGGATGAAGTGTTGGGCAGATGCACATCTGAGTCTTCTGGCTCATCGATTTGTGATTTGTAGGAGAAGAGGATTTTGGGCTCAGAACTGAAGAGAAAGCAGGAGGATGTTTGTTACAAAGAGAAGCATGAAGAATGACTGTCATCTTATGTCTGAACATAGTATTAAAATTATAAAATACATCAATACATTTTTTAACATACAGTCAAACCAAAAATTATTCAGCCACCAGATTTAATTTTTGATTTTTTTTTCTTTACTAGTGGGTGCAGGACACTACAGTTCATTTATGTAAGTGAGGATAGCAAAATAAAGTAAACATTTATAATGTTGCAAAAGATTTCTATTTCAAATAAAAGCTGTTCTTTTGAGATTTCTATTCACCAAATAATCAATGTCAAACATTTACTTTTAGATCATAATCATGACTTTTTATCTCATAATTATGACTTAGTATCTCCAAATTTTGACTTTTTATGTCATAATTATGATTTATCAAAGCATGCTTTTCTTATTTGTTGAAAATGGGTTTCCATAGACACTGAAGACTCATAGAAATCTCTGGTAAATCGTATTTATGAGACAATTATGAGATAAATCAAAATTATGACATAAAAAGTCATCATTTTTAGAAAATGTCATAATTATGACAAAACAATTGTCACAAGTTTTTATGTCATAATTATGACTTTTTATGTCAAAATTTCGACTTTTTAATCTTATAATTATTACTTATCTCATAAGTTCAATTGTCATAATTATGATTTGACAAAGCATGATTTTTTTCTTATGTGGTGGAAATGAGTTTAGACACTGAAGACTGGAGTAATGATGCTGAAAATTCAGCTTTGCATCATAGGAATAAATGACATTTTACAATATATTCACACAGAAAATGGTTATAAAATTTGTGATAATATTTCACAATATTACAGTTTTTACTGTAGCTTTGATCAAATAAATGCCGCCTTGGTGAAAAAAACAAAAACAAAATAAATCTCACCAACCCCAAACTTTTTGAATGGCAGTATATAATGGTAATCTTTTTTATGCTTTTGATAATATTGAGGAGACATCATATATGTTAACCATGAATTTTTGATATACAAAAACCAGACAATATTAGTGGCATCTAAATGAAGTATATTCATTTGATATATTTTGACACCTTAATAAAGATTCTGTAGGATTATTTATTTTAAATGACTTGGAACAAGGAAATAACCACTTTTATCCTCTCTTGGTCTCAGAAATGCTCTAACTTTAGTTCATTTTTGGATAATTTCTGTAAAATTCTGTTTAAACAGAAATGTAATATCACGGACAACAGCATTTCTCTTGCCCTTTTAAAATAAAAAGAGTTTGACGTGGCATACAGAAACACTCACAACTCAAAACTTCCCCAGTTTAGCCTGAATAAGGTAACACATGACTGCTTTTGGCGCCTGAATTAAAAATAAAATCCTACGAAGGTGTAGAATATGATATTTTAAGGAAGTGTAAACCCACAGCAGCCTATTCATCTGCTCTGTGAATACAGTTCCTCAGTTCCTCATGATATGACAGGAATGAGTCTGTCTAGAGGCTGAATTGACTGACACGTCTGTAATATCCTGTGACTGAATCACAGGTGGATCTACATACCCGAAGAATCCTTTGAGGAACGTCAGATAGATCAGAGGAGCAAAGACGGAAAAGTAGAGGAATGTGGTCGCATCCACACAGCTGCAAACACAGAGAGGAACAGATGCATGAAATACACCGTTTGAAACCATGCTGATAATCTGGCATCCATTTAAATTTGGAGAGAACTCATTTTTAGCATTCTGAAAAAGGTAAAACAAATAAACATTATGATATAAAATTAATAAGAAATATTTAAGATTTTTTAGTAAATATTTTATTATTTCTAATATGATTGAAGCATTCTCAAATCGCGAGGCAAACCAAAGAAATTCTCAAATTAATTTCTCAAACTTTTCACTCACATTATATACTAATGATACAATGTATATTAAATGTATTTTAATAATATATTAAAAACAATTAAATTAGAAGAGAATACTCTCACTCTCTCTTTTTATTTTCATTTATTTATTTTTACTTTTGGTCTTTATTCAAATGCATCTTTCAGTCTAAAGAGCAGGACATATTGCCAACTATTTGATATATATATGTATAGAATAGAAAAAAGAAAAGCAAGTGTTAGTTTTTTTTAAAGATTACAAGTAGACAGAATAGAAAAAAGAAAGCTGGTGTTAGTTTTTTTTTAAATAAAAAAGAAAAATAGTTAAAACAGAATTAGAATAGAGAGTGCTAGAGTTAGAGGGTCAAATAAAGATATATATAAAGATAGCAGATGAGATGTATACAGAATTTTTAAAATTAAAAATTAAACTAGTTTGCAAAATGTTAATTAAAAATATATTTGAAAACAGAAAATATCATTAGAAATTGCATTATCTAACACTAACATTTCTGCTGGCTGACTGCACTGCTATACAGTGCCCTCCAAAAGTATTGGAACAGTAAAGACAAAATTGCTCTGTTGACTGTGGAGTTAAGACATTTACAAATATGATTAAAAGATGAATATGAGACAAAACTACAGAATGTCACATTTTATTATTGGGTGATTCAACACATAGATGTTTTACCAAATAAAAAGAACAGCACTTTTAGAGTTTCATCCCTCTATCTGATGTGAGCATAAGTATTGGAACAGTTGCCTCACAGGTCTTTCTGAGTGATCAGCTGTGTCCTGTTGCATTAATTCTTCAGATATTAAAAGCAGGGAATGTGTCGTATCAGTTATATCCATTACTTCTGTATTCTGAATCTTGCATTCGATGATGACACACACAAACCAGGATGAAGATGAGGGAGCTGACTTTGAGAGAAAAGCAAGCAATTTGGATGCTAAAAGAAAAGAGGAAGTCAGTTAGAGCTATAGCAAAAACAAAGGGCATGGAGAAATCAAGAGTTTGGAAACCACCAGCGACACCAGCAACCAACAACTACCTGATCGGCTGAGAAAACAACAGTAGTTGATGACAGACAAATCATAAAAGCTGTGAAAATGAACCCTAAAAGATGTGTCTGTAAAATCACCAACAACTTCCAGAAAGCTGGGGTGATGCTCTGACAATCTACTGTCCTCAGGAGACTCTGAAACCTCTGACCAGCACCAAAAATAGAAAGGCAAGAGCACAAAGGTGAGCCAGAAGAGTTTTGGAACTGTGTTTACGAACCGATGAGACAAAGATGAACCTTTATCTAAGTGATGGGAAAGCAAAAATGTGGAGAAAAAAAAAAGGGAACTGCAAATGATTCTAACCATACAGCCTAATCTGTAAAGCATGGTGGAGGTGGTGTCATGGCATGGGCATGCATGGCTGTATCTGGAACAGGCCCTCTCAACTTTACTGATGACTTAATGTATGATGACAGTAGCAGAATGAATTTGGAAGGGTACAAAACCATCTTGCCTACCAATATTCAAGAAAATGCCACCAGATTCATTGGGAAGTGCTTCATATTGCATCAGGACAATGACCCAAAACACCCGGCCAGTTTAGTCAAGGAATTTATAAGGGCAAAGAAATGGAAAGTCTTAGATTGCCCAAGTCAATCTCCAGATTTAAATCCGATTGAACATGAATTTCACCAGCTGAAGAGGAGAGTAAAGGCAGAAACTCCCCAAAACAAGCAACGATTGGAATTGGCTGCATTAAAGGCTGGGAAAAGTATTTCAAAGGATGAGATCAAGAGTCTGGTGATGTCTATGGGTCACAGATTCACTGCTGTGATTGTGCGCAAGGGATCTGCAGCTAAATAATAGCTTTTAATCTTTTATATCTGCCTTATGTTCAACTGTCCCAATACTTATGCTCACATCAATGAGTGGGATGAACTCTAAAAGTGCTGTTCTTTTTATTTGGTAAAACATGTACGTGTTGAAACGGCTAATAATAAAATGTGACATTCTGTAGTTTTGTCTCATATTGATCTTTTAATCATATTTGCAAATGTTTTGACTCCACAGCATGTCCAACAGTATGTCCAACAGTACACCCTAGTTAAAAAAAAACCTATGCTAGAATTGATTTAAAATACATTTATTTCATACTAAGTATCCTTCAAATCCATTAACATACTTATTGACATATCACTAAAGACTTACTGATATAAAATTATAATTAAACTTTATTTGGAGTATTTCTTTTAATGCACAATGCACATTTCTTAATATTAAGCCTAAAATGTGTTTTAATATCACTTTTAATACAGATCTCTGTATAATATCAGTCTTGAAATGCAAGATATTTAAAGTGTACCTGAAGTATGCTTGCAATAGTTCCACTTTAGCACTATCAAATATACTTCAGTATATTTTTAGTTGGCCTTCAGCACTACCGTCGTACAATTAAAGTGCATTAAGCACAAAATTAGTTGTTCAGCAGACTTTAGTAAAAGTACAACTGCAGGGTATTTTTATTAAGCACATAAATATGTAAATGTATCTGTAGTATACTTAGCACAAAATAAATGTATTTCAAATACATTTTAGTATATGTATTTTTTTTCAGTAGGGTAGTTTTGACAGACAGAGATGAATCCTCACCACAGGCCTTCGATGATGTCTGCACAGAGCAGAGCGCTTCCCAAACCCTGAACCAGATTCAGCACAGACAGGATGGCAGCGTACACATAAAAACCCCTCTTCGCTGCGGCGCAAGAACCAGAAACACATTCACATCATCATCATCTGAATGAGTCCTACATGATAAACGCTGAAGCACTGCGTTTACTCACATGGTAACGAGATCCTCTCTCTGACTGGAGTTTTAGGTAGAATGACTATCAGGGAATACACCTAAAACAGATTATAATGCAAAATAAAGCATTAACAAGTCAATATATAAGCACAAGATGGTTTCAAAAGAAAGGAGAAGTAATTAATTAGGTACCAGGAAAAAGAAACAGGAACTGGCCAACCAGAAGTGCCGCCCGCCGTGGCCGTAGATGTTGAAGTCTTTGGCAGAGAGATGTTTGTCTGGGAAACGAATCTCCAGAGTCCCCTGAGAGAGAGGAAGAGATGCTGGATTAAAGCAATAACAAGTGAATGTATCACAGCAAAGGGTGTTTTTACACACATAATACTCTTTATTTATCAGTTTGAATCAGTCAGAGTGGTTTCTGAAGTAACATCCAACTCAACAGATGTTTTGTTCAGGATACACTGCATATTCAGCAATTTTTGCTGTAATAAATGTATATGAATGTGTAATGAATGGCTGTTGTGTAACACACCTGTGTGATGGAGTACGCCAGAGACAGGACCGCAGTGATGGCCAACACACGCTTGACGCTGGACTTGCTCTCCAGATGGCCTGAGCAAACACAATCAGCAAACACGTCACTTTAACAGGAAGTGCAGCACATACTAAAAAAAAAAACGCTTTGTTTTCATGGGCTCTCACTGCACAGTAAGTTACAATGCAATATGTACATTTACAAAACATGGAAATCATTATCACTGCCACTAGTGTTGTTACTGTTAAATACATTTATTAAAAATGATTTTTGTTTATGAAAATAAAGCTGAAATAAAATAAAATATAAATATTAGATTTTTTTAAAAACTTGAAATGTTGCATTGGCTACTAAATGAAGCAAAATAAGTTTAAGTTGAATTACTAAACTCATTAAAACTCACTAAAACTATAAGAAAAATAAATTAAAGCTAAATAAAATTTTTTTTTTTTTAAATGATTGAAAATGACAAAAGCACAACAAAATTTCTAAAACTTAAACTACAATTCAAATGACAACTAAAAATGCAAAAATAAAAGCTCATTCAAAATATGAGTTCATACTGTAATAGATAAATAATACTAAAATAACACTGTCATCCACATTAAAAAGTTGATGTTATAAGAAACAGAATCACATTTGAGATCTAAAAATAAAAAATAATAAACGTACCAAAAGCCAGTCCGAGTATGATGACGCTGAGCTCAATAGCCAATAAAAAGAACCTGGTGATTTCCCAAAGCACCTGTAAACACAGAAATCACTGATGGGTTTACATCACAATCCTCTCACTGTGTTCATCACAGCGTCAGCAAACCTAATACACCTGCAAATCAACATGACGTCAGAACAGTAAACTAGATTTACTTTCTTAATTCAAGTTCCTGCTCTGATTATGAATGATTCATCAGACATGCTATTGTAATTAAATAAATGTTTGCTTTTATAATCCATAATAAGTTGCTCCACCTCAACTTGTCACTGACTATCCCGACTATTGTTTAAAAGTTTGGGGTCAGTAAGATTTTAATGTTTTTGAAAGAAGCCTCTTCTGCTCACCAAGACTGCATTTATTTGATCAAAAATACAATAAAAGCAGTAAAATTATGAAATATTTTTAGAATTTAAAGTAACTGTTTTCTATGTGAATATATGTTAAAATGTAATTTATTTCTGTGTTCAAAGCTGTATTTTCAGCATCATTACTCCAGTCTTCAGAGTCACATGATCCTTCAGAAATTATTCTAATATGCTGATTTGCTGCTCAAGAAACATTTCTGATTATTATCAATGTTGAAAATAGTTGTGCTGCCCAATATTTTTTGGAAACCGTGATAGATTTTATTTTTCTGGATTCACAGATGAATAGAAAGTTCAAAAGAACAGCATTTATTTGAAACAGAAATCATTTGTAACATTAGAAATGTCTTCGCTGTCACTTTTGACCAATTTAATGCATAAAGGTTCTCAACATTTTCTGACTGGAAACTTTTGAACTGTAGTGTCTGTCAAATACAACAAATCTATACAGCAATCTTGACAGGTCTAGAATGGAATATAATGAAATCACAATATCAAAGCTTAGATAACAGGACAAAATTTGAGGCATTTATTTTAGTCATGTTTTGACCCCAACACTAGCTGCTAAATATTTTTGGCATTACTATTTTAGAAAAGTCTAAAGACTTTAAATGTTTTTAAACATTAACATATTTTAAGAGCAAGACAGAGCAAAAGTGCATAACAATGTCCATAGAAGCTAAAATAAAAAGTGCTTTTTGGTGGTGTTTTGTGTGCGTTTTCACCTTGTCTATAAGTGTGGCGGAGCTGGATGTGCTGACGGTCATGGAGACGATGGCGCGTGTGATTCCTACAGCTGCCACTACGAACACCTGAGAGAAAGAGTCCATCAGAGCAAACCTGAGCAGCACAACACAGGTGTGGAGCGACACAAAGCAGAAACTCCCACTGAAAGCAAACTGCCACACTGCGGTTTCAGCTCACACGGGACTTTCTGCTGCTTACCAGTATGTAAAACGCCACGAATATGGGGCTGGAGGCCAGACGGATCTTAGCGCGAGCAGAAGGAAGCTTCCACATCAGGAAGACCAGGAAAGCAACGTTTGGGACGAGCAGCATCACGTCCCAGTAACGAACCCTGATGGACAAACAGAAACAAACAGAACAAAACAGAGGCTTAAACATGTTTAGATTAAACAGCACAGAATCCAGCCATTTCTTACTACAATCCTAGACCACACACACACACAAACGCATCTATAACTGGAATTTCAACTTTTCATGCTGTGATGGAAAGCACCTATTTAGCCACACAAACACCTCCTGGGAACCAAAACAAAAAGTTTAAGCTGAAGTACTAAAATCACTAAAACTGAAATTTAAAAGAAAAAAAGAAGAAGAAAAAAAAAAGACAAACACAAAAACTTTAATTAAAATGAAACCTGAAAAATTAAAAAAAATAAAATAAAAATAAAAATAAAAGGCAATACAAATACATATATGAAAATACAAAAATGAAAATAGTAAAGGCTAAAAACTTATAAGTTTTTAGCATATATTAAAATAAAAAAATATATTAATATATTAAAACACATTTAAAGTTTTTAGCATCTACTATTTTCATTTTTGTAAAAAAAAAAAGATTTATATTTTATTGTATGTCTCTCTGTAAAGGACATAGGAAGATGTACATTATGTTTTTAATTCAGAAACAAATTTTAGGTTTGAGGCTAATTTCCTTTTTAACAAATTCTCAGTAACATTTCTAAAAATGAAAAGATATGTATATAAATGTTCATATGTTGTTCAAATGGTCATATGTTTATAACAGCATACACATGTACTGTAGTACAATTTTAAGCTTTATTTAATGAAGAACTTCCAATAAACATATAAAAACCAAATTCACTAATGAAAGGTATTAGGGAATTATTTGTTTATATAATATTTGCAACCTGTCTAATTCTGTATATTATTAACCTCTTTTGAGACACTTTATACTTTATCAATCAAAAGTGTGGAGTTAGTAACCTTTTTTTAAAGAAATTAAAAATGTCATTTTTATTTAGCAAGGACACATTACGTTGTAATACATTTATAATGTTACAAAAGATTTCTATTTTAAAAAAATCTGTTTGTTTAAACTTTCTATTCATCTGTGAATCCTGAAAAATAAAATGCATCACAGTTTCCATAAAAATATTAGGAATGTATAGAAATGTATATAATTTTTTCCTGAGCAGCAAATCAGCATATTAGATTGATTTCTGAAGGATCATGTGACACTGAAGATTTGATGTTCACAGAGATATTCACATAGAAAACAGTTAGGCCTACTTTACATTGTAATAATATCTTTACTGTATTCTTGATCAAATAAATACAGCCTTGGTGAGCAGAAGAGACTTATTTCAAAGACAGCTTAATGTGTGTAACACCTTATTGTCTCATTATTGTAATAATGAGGTTATTATTTTGTCACGGGGCAAGTTTTGTAGGAAATATTGTTCTTTTTGGTGCAAGTTTGAAAATGTTTTCCTCTGAAGTTTACTTACAACATACAATAGATGACCCAAAACAACAGAACTACTGTTTTACTTTCTATATAATTTGCTGAATTATGATTTTAAAAAAGAAGGAGAGGAAGTTGTCATGAAAAGCAGCAAACATCTGCTGTCTCTGAAGAGCCCAGGACACGCAAAACTATTCTGAGCTCAGAGACATTCACTAACACAAACGTCCTCAAAGGAACACAAAACCCATCTGTCCCAGGAGAACCAGATGTGATTTTTTAATAAAATTACAGAGGACAGTCCCGTTTGATAGAGTCACTACAGCACAGAATGAAAGCAGAACTGAAAGCTCATGCTGTAAAAATCCTCAAGCAGTAAAATCACATTTCACGCGCCTCACACAAGCGTCTACTGTTAGATCCTACACAAGTTCATCTGTATCTCAGAAAAACTCTTCAGCATATGAGCTTAAACACTACATGCATTCAGGCGTTCAAACATGGCAAAGAGCCCAGATGAAAACTGCAGTCAGCTTCAGCACACGGAAATGCAAAATGAAATGCAAATAAAACTACTGTACATGAAATCACAAATCCTTGACCTGTCGCTTTGTTAAACTGACAAAAACTATTATTTATTAGATTATTATAAACTATAACTTTACAGTAAGCCCACATATCAGACATGCATGAATGTCCAGTGATATTTCACATATCATATAAAAGCAATAAGCACACACGTGTGTCCTACAGGCACGACTGACATTTATTAAAGTGAAACAGCTGTACCTGGAGCGTCCGATGTCGTCGTATAGGATTTGCAGGCATTTGTGTGGTTTGGTGATGTTGCTCTCATGGTCAGGGTTGAATTCAGAGCTGTTGTCCGTTGTGGGAAACACACTGGTATTGGCATAATGGAGCAACCTTCCCGCATCGGTCACAGTCTCCAGCATTCTGGATTAAGCCTCTGCAAGACACACAACTCCTTCAGTTTACACTCATACTTACATATATAACATACAGACAACTTATTTGCATGTAATGCACAGATTTCTAGGAGTTAATAATAAAAAATGCAGAAGATTAGATTCAAAAATACGTCAATATAACACAACAGTTTAACATAAATTTAAAAATTAGAAACTGAAACAAGTTTAAAGGGATAGTTCACCCAAAAATGAAAACTCTGTCATCATTTACTCACCCTTAAGTAGTGCTAAACCTGTATGAATTTCTTTGATCTGCCGAAGACAAATGAAGATATTTTGAATAAAGTTTGTAACCAGGCTGTTTTGGGGCACCATTGACTTCCATAGTAGGAAAAAAAATTACTATGGAAGTCAATGGTGCCCCAGAACTGCTCTGTTTCCCACATTCGTCAGAATATCTTCCTTTGTGTTCAGCAAAACAAAGACATTCATACAGGTTTGGAACTACTTGAGGGTGAGTAAATGATGACAGAATTTTCATTTTTGGGTGAACTATCCCTTTAAGTACTAAAATTACAAAAACTAAAACTTAAAAAGAAATTAAAGCTAGACTTAAATATCTATCTATCTATCTATCTATCTATATATATAAATAACAAATACAAATTGCAAAGCAAACAACATTACTAAATAATTAAAATGAAAACTGAAAGTATAAAAATAAACACAAAGTAAAATATTAATAAACACTGCAATAGTATATAAATAATATTAAAATAACAGCCCCACTTTGACAATTTACTGACTGGCTTAAATCAGGCATCACAAACATTTTCAAATCAATTTAATATTAAAAAAATGTTACATTTTGTAAGCGACCGGGATGTTTCAAGTTCATGAAACGTGACAAAGTTTCTCCGCTGGAATGTGTGTGTTTTTACACAGATATGACGTTACATAACACACTCACAGTCTGTCTGATCAAAAACAACACACACTGATCCAAACACAAGCGTAAAGCGTCAGTGAACTAGAATCTTCCCGTATGTTTACTGCACTAATGCGATATAATGTATCATATGACACAATTCACACACACCGCGGATATATCAGCTGATGAACGCCAAAAACACAGCCCACCTTTAACTGCTGATGATCTCAGATCAGAGCCGGTGTGCTTCAGTATTAACGTGATCATAAGTTATTAGTTGAGGCATAATAACTTTCGTCGGTGTGTCGGTGGCTTGTTGTTTACAGGAGCAATGAAACTGACGCGTCAGTCGCGATTCGCTTGTCAGATAAAAGTCGGCGTGAATGCGTTATCTTATCAAAGATGGCCGCCATCTATGCGACCTTTCACAATAAAAGACTCAAAGTATGAAGGTAAAATGACGTCAAAAAGATTCGCATGCGCAGGGTATGATTTGTGAAAGCGTACATAAGATAGCAAGCGTAAATTAATTTTGCATGCGCAAGAAAAGATTTGTAAAGGTGTAAATCGCGTTTCAAGCGTAAGAAAAAAAGATTTGCAGCCTTTTACTGATTTTTGTAAGTGTAATTCATGTGTTGTGAAACTGCAACTTCATTCTAAGTCAAAATAAATATGATCTGTATTCTTCTGACTTCCATTTTTCCGCGCTTACACTTTTGGCACTGTTGTTTCGCCCAAATACAGGCAAAAGTATTGCAAGCCTGTGCACAGCGTTGTGCAAGCGAAAACAACCGTATCAAGAACTGCAAAACGGTTTGACCGCGTAAAACCAATATGTGTGTGTAGAAAAAAAATCGTTGCAACTGTCTAAATGACTTATTGTATGCGTAGGACAAAATGTTCCTCAAATAACCTGCTATTTACATCTGCGTCTTTGCGCTTGCAGTTTTGGCGGGAACTTCTTCTCGCAGCCAATCAAATGAGGCTCTCGCTGACTCTCGATTTACTCTTATCTGATTGGTTCAATAAACACTCTAGACATGAGAACACATCTTTATCTTAATTTGACTCAGCGTCATTCTTATTGCGGGGATGGTATTTTTAATGCACACATATATATTAAAAAATAAATTAATAATACATTAAAATAAAATAAAACAAAAAAGCTTTTTTTACTTTTTTTCTTATGCTTGAAATGGGATTTACACTTTTACAAATCTTTTCTTGCGCATGCAAAATTAATTTACGCTTGCTATCTTATGTACACTTTCACAAATCTTACCCTGCGCATGCAAATCTTTTTGAAGTCATTTTACCTTCATATCAAAGAAACAAATCAATATGTTGTAATACATTTAATTGCTACTTTGATAGCTTATGCTGTACTGTAGCTTTATTTCATTTCATTTTACACTATTTTTTGTTTTGTATTTGCTGATATTAGTTTGATTTGCACTTGTTATTTGTTATAATATTTACATTTAAATCTTATTAACGAAATTAATACACTTGAAACTATGCTTTATCATTACCAAAAGACGTTTTTTGGGAGTTTGATTATAACAAAGCACACTAAAATTTTAATTTATATAAAACAAAAACGACACCGAAGGCTCCTTATCCAGGTGACACTTCAAAATAAAAGCCTAACCGCCCTTATGAACTCGATGTAGGCAACCCTTCAAAATAAAAGACACACATTAAAATAAATACTTTGGGGTTTAAAAAAAAAAGATAAATGATACAATATTCCTACAATAAATAATACAATAAAATACAGTATTTAAAAAAGGTAGATGCCACTGTTTATTTAAAATTAGACAGAAACAAGCATTAATTAAACATGTTAAAAGAAAAACACAGCATAGGAACAGAATTAGAAATGTTTTAAATGTAATGTGGACTTGTATTATTGAAGTTAAACAAATGTCACATGCTTAAATGCAACATCACATGCCGAACACATGAGTTGAGGAACACTGTATTTTGATTAAATGAAATACTGCAAACAGAATGCATGTGACAATCTAGTGCAGCAAGATGCATTCAGTGAACATTAATGACGTGTTGCATCATGACAACAGGATAAGAGCAGATGAATAAGGTGTAAGAAATTATTTTAGCAATTGGTAGAATAAGGTGAAAGCAGTTCAGAAACAAGTGGTTTTCTCTGGACAATCACTAGTTGACAGTTATGTGTGCTTTGGGCTGACCAGACATCATCCTTACAGCCAGATACACCGGATGCGTAAAGCTGACTTTAAAAGTGTGCAGATGAGTTTTATCCCCACTCATATCACTAACGCTGTAAAACGCTAAAGTGCTGCTACTAAAGCTGAGGCGTATCTCCATTCTCTTCAGAGACGGCGTACGTCTAAGCGGCGTGTCCTTTCCTTTCTCGTACGCCCGCAGAAGGTTATCACAGTACATGAGGCACCAGGATCCAGAGCTGCTCTCCAGACCGCTTCCAGAACCAGATCTAGGCAGATCGCCGTAACACACGGCCAGAACCCAAGGACAACCTTCAGCCTGGAAGTTCCAGAGGTGTTCTCCTCGGACGAAGCTCTGGGAGCTCAAAGCCTGGAAGAAACTGGAAAACCTCTGAGAACTGGCCGGATACTGCTGTTTGGCTACGCTGAAAGACACTGTTTTGAGGTCTTCAGATAAGACCAGGTTGGGATGGATGGTATCAGGGTCGAAGGTGACCTCGGATGGGTTGAGAACGACACGTAAGGCCCGCTGAGCTGATCCGAGTCCGAGACGGAGTTGAGTGTTTTGGTGCTCGATCTTCTCACAGACTTTCTGCAAATTGCTGGATAATTCCAGATCGCTTGAGAAGTTTTGCAAAGGCTCCACGGTCAAGCTGGAAACCTGGTTCTCGACATTTTGGACTCCATCACTAAAAAAGTCATCGTCCGTCTCGTCCATTAATGAGTTGACCTGACTTTCAGCCGATCTCAGTTGCTTCTGGAGGTCTGAAAGCATTCGCACTCTTTTCCCAACAGCATCTTCTCTGGGTCTCAACTCAGCCTCAAGGAGCTTCAAAGCAGTGGAGTTGTAGGTCTTCACCAGCTCTGCGATCTCCTCTAATACACTACTCACATCTTTCCTCAGATCCGCGTGTGCTGCTTTAAACGCAGCCTCTCTTGCCTTTTCCTGATTCACCAGATCATCTACTAGAGCCAGCTTTTCTTGAAGACTAGTTATGATGGGATTCAATCTAGTCCTCCTTTCGTTGGTTTCAAGCTCCACAAGAGAGCTTTTCCCAGAATCTGTTGAGGTGGACACATCAGCGTCTTCTGAAGACGGCTGGTCATTGATTATCTTGTCTTCTGCACTGGATTGAAGTTCACTACTTGCAGTGTTGGCTTTGTAATTCTCGACTATCTGTTTTAGTTTGATGTTTCTCGGCAGGGACTCTGGGCTGAGATGCTCCTGTCCACACACTGGGCAACAAAGTACTTGATCAAATCCAGAAGTTTTGTCCCTCTCTGGTGTTTCCAGACAAAGCAGGCAGAAGCTGTGAGCGCAGGGAAGAGTGACCGGGTCGAGGAAGAGATGGAGACAGATGGGACAGGTGAGCTCTGACTCCAAACAGCCGTCAGGAGAGCCGTGTGCCATGATGATTGCCTTTGGTTACTGTGCAGTAAAGACAGAGAAAAGTACAGTTACTTAAATGCTCCTTAGCCTTTAATGCTTACTGACAAAATATGTCCCAATTTGGAGAGAAATGTGGAAAAGCAGGCTTCCCTAGAAGTCCATTTCCACCTCATAGGGTAAAAAAATCCATAGGAAACTATAATTACGGCATAAAAAGTCAAAATGATGAGATACTAAGTCATAATAATGAGATTAAAAAGTTGAAATTTTGAGATAAAAAGTCATTTATCACAAAATGTCACTAAGCCATAATTATAAGACAGAAATTCAACATTATGAGATAAAAAGACATAATTAGGATATTATTAGATTAAGTCAAAACTGTGACATTAAAGGTAAAATTGACATAAAAAGTAGAAGTCATAATTATTATGTCATAATTATTAGATAAAAATATTAAATAAGTCATAATTATGACATAAAAGGTCAAACACTTTTGTCATAATTCTTTTATGTCATAATTATGAGTTTTTCCTTACAATTTTGACTTTGTATGTCATAATCTTTATCATTACATTTTCAATGATTTTACCTAAGCATGACGTTTTGGTACATCATAATTTTGAAAATGGCATAATTTATGACATAAATTTTCAAAATTATGAGATAAAAAGTCAAAATTATGAGATAAAAAGTCATAATTATATTGAAAGTGATATGACAAAAAAAACCTAAATTATGATTAAGTCATAATTATTAGATTTAAGTTGAAATTGTGATATAAAATGTCAAGATTACGACAAAGTTGAAATTCTGAAATAAAATAAAAATAAATTAATTTATTAAAACAAAAAGTCAAAATTGTTAGGAAAAACTTATAATTATGACAAAGTTTCTGACCTTTTGTGTCATAATTATTAACTTTTTTGTCTAATAATTATGACACAAAAGGTCAAAAACTTTGTCATAATTGTTTTTGTCATAATTATAAGTTTTCCCTAACAATTTTGACTTTTTATTTTAATTTATATCATAACATTTGATCTCACAACAGTGATTTACATAAAATGTCATAATTATGAAAGTCAAAATTGTGAGATAAAAAGTCATAAATATAACAAAAAGAAGAAATTATTAGATTTTTAGTCATAATTATTAGACTAATTTGAAATTATTGAATTATTACATAAAAAGTCAACAATTTTAGGACATTTATTTCATAATTGAGTTTTTACTAATAATTTTGACTTTTTATGTCATTATGTCATAACTTTTTATCATAACAGAAATGATCAGCATTCTGAGTTTATATTGATAATCGTTTATCTTGTTGGATATAATGCGTTCTATCTATAGCCTACATACGCAGAATCTCAATTTTTATCTGCAAGAAAACTTACTACTTGTCAAAGCAGAATAAAAACATATTTTTATCTTAAAATAAACATCATTTTGTGATTAGCCTATCAAATCTAAAGCGAAAGGACGCCAACTAGCGACGAGCAGCGGGTCCTGCAGCCATGAGCCCTGCTGTCAGTAAACGAGGCTCGACTTTGACACCTTCCTCTAACAACTGGCTGCCCAGTGAACCGCTAAGCCACTCCACTCACTTTCATGCCATAAATCTTGCCTTGCTGCTAATCGCGAGGAGAACAACAGCAGGAATCCTTTCAGAAAGACGCGGGCGCTTTTAGCTGTTTATGTGCAGCCATTTTCCAACATAAAAACGTGGATGTCTTACCTAAAACGCGCTCGAAACTCGACGCAGATGCATGTCGATCTGTGTGTTTACAGTCATAACTGCAACACAATATTATGCTTTCCTCTAAATCAAGCCAAACGCGATGGAGACCCGTTAACGCCTGCAGTGATAATCGGTGCGGAGTTTCGTTTTCCTGCCGTTACCGCCTACATCACGCCCATGTTACTGTATCACTAGATCGATTCGGGTCATTTATGGGTTCAGTTAATGTCACAATATATCAAAGTGTTAGTTTAAGGTTTGTATAATGCACTTACCTGCACTTTTCCTCCTGGTGACACTTCAATTGAGATTCAGTGCTGCTAATAGCGAGGGTGGAGGTTTGCTGCGTGTAAAACAAGAGTTATTGTTCATCTAACAGACAGTAAGTGTGTCATTAGAGTTGAAGGAGCAGCAGATCTGCATTTATTTTACAGCCATACACACCTTTATTTAAATAAACTCTGCTGCTTCCTGATGGAGCTTCAGCAGCCACAGACTCACAAACAAACATGTGTGATGATGCTGATGATGATGTACGTGCAGTTCAGCCGTGATATCACGCATGACGAACCTATAGCATGCCCATATATAAATAATAATAATAAGAAATGATTCAAATAAATAAAACGACAACAATCTCAAAAGCTCCCATTTAACAAAAAAATATTTTAAAAAAAGGAAACTGCCAAAAAAGAAAAAAAAAAATATATTGCTTGTATAATAAATAGTGCTGTCAAACGATTAATCGCATCCAAAATAAAAGTTTTTGTTTACATAATATATGTGTGTGTTCAGTGTTTATTTATTAGGTATATATAAATACACACACATACAGTATATATTTTGAAAATATTTACATGTATATACATTTATATATTTATATTATTATATTTTATATTATATTATAAATATATTTAATATATACACATAACATATTTTTCTTAAATATATACATGCATGTGTTTGTGTTTGTATTTATATATACATAATAAATATACACAGTACACACTCATTTATTATGTAAACAAAAACTTTTATTTTGGATGCGATTAATCGCGATTAATGGTTTGACAGCACTAATAAATAATTGTTAAATATTTTTAATAGGCTGTTGTATGTATTTTTGGGCAATAATACAAATGTAAACATAAATATTAATAATAGATAAGCAAAATATTTTAAACATAAATCTAAAATTAAACAACATGTGCTTCCACTAATGTGATTTATCTGTTATCTTGTCTGTGTATAAAACAATATGTAGCTAAGACAAATAGACAAATTAGGACTCGGATCATTGAGCATATGAGTGCTATTAGAAGGAAAGATTTAAAATCTCCCATGGCTTGTCATTTTGTTGAGATGTCTCATTCGGTTTTAGGTCTAAACTGTTGTTATTGAAAAGTTGACACAGGCTCGTAGAGGAGGGGATTTAGAACGTAAACTCTTACAGAAGGAACGTAGGTGGATTTTTGATCTTAAAAGTCTACACCCTCTTCACTGTAAAAAAAAAAGAAAAGTTGAGCCAACTTAAAATTTTAAGGCAACCAGCTTCAGCAGATTTTTGAGTTTTCTCAACTTGTTGTTTTAAGTTTATACAACAAAAAGTTGAGAATCTCCTACAAAAATTACTTGAGAGAACTCAAAAATCTGCTGAAGCTGGTTGCCTTAAAATTTTGAGTTGGCTCAACTTTTTTCTTTCTTGAATTGTTTTTATTTTATAATAATTTAAGGATATATGGGGGACTCCAAAGAGTATGATGTTTACTTACTGTATATAAAAACTGATGCTAAGAATTTTTGTATATATGTATTTGTATAATTTTTTGATATAGTTATATTTGACATAATTTTGAATGTATTTGTTATATTGGGATATGTGTGTTGGGAGACATACACTATATTGCCAAAAGTATTGGGCCGCCCCCTTCTAATGAACAGGTTTGACTACTTTAGTAATTTCTATGAGTACAAATCTTAATGTTAAAGCATATAATGATATTCTAGGGAATTGTGTGCTTCTAATATTATAGCAACAGTTTGGACAGGACCCTTTTCTATTCTAACATGACAATGCCTCTGTGTATAAGACAAAAAAAAAAAGCCAAAGAATTTCCTTAAAGGGATAGTTCACCCAAAAATGGAAATTTGCTGTTTTTAGTCTAGGGCTGGAACGATTTTAGACACTTCCAAAACTGTTTCAACAGAGATGGAAATACAATTTTTAAATACATGAATTATGTTCCCATCGTTGTTGCCACAGATTTGGAAGTGCATTTTTCTGTTCTGAAGAAGGGGGTGCCAATACTTTTGTCTATAGTGTATGTACAAGTCATTGGTGTTTGGTGATGAGTTTTGGCTCAGGTCTGCCATTTGTCACACCAGAGCCAAGTGTTCAACTGGGATGAGGACTTGGTTTTATGCAGACCAGTCAAGTTCTTCCACACTGACTCAATCAGTCATTTTCTTTTTGAACCTTGTCTTATACACAGAGGCATTGTCATGTTAGAATAGAAAAGGGTCCTGTCCAAACTGTTGCTATAATATCAGAAGCACACAATTTCCTAGAATATCATTATATGCTTTAACATTAAGATTTGTACTCATAGAAATTACTAAAGTAGTCAAACCTGTTCATTAGAAGGGGGCGACCCAATACTTTTGGCAATATAGTGTATGTATTTTTTAGTATCTTCATGATATTAAGTGTATTACGGTAATACATGGTTTAATGAGCGCAGGTGTGTGGCTGGTAGCACATGGCACTGAGGAAGGGTTAATACACGAAAACGTTTTGCACTTTTTTGCACAATTTAATGACCTCTGAGTAATAAATGATATAAGCCTTTTTGGACTGTTTGGATGAGTGCGGATCCCCTTTGTATTTTTTTTGGATCTACGCACCTTATACTGGACTTTTGGACGAGTGTTTGGAGCTACGACCTTTTCTATTTGTTAAACATAAAACTGTCACCTTTGATCTTTAATGGAGGTTGTTATTGTTGTTTTATATTTATTTTTTGTTTATATACTCTTTAAAAAAATCTATATTTTATATAACAATACATTTATAACATGTATTTTACAATATCTTTAAATTATATTTTGGTCAAAAAGTCAGATGTGTATACTAATATGAGTATATAATATTCAATATAAAATTTAGGTCATATTATTTGAGCAGCATGTTTGGTTGATATTTCCTCCTTTATATCAGAAATGCTTGTACTGTACAGATATCAGTATAAAACTAACCAAAATGTTTTTATCAGAGCTCAACATTTGGATGCATCCCAAATCCTTCCTATAGAGTATGCATTATGAAAGATTACCATTTGTGTCACAGATCATATTTCTTGAAAACAGCAAGATAAAGCAGTATACATGATAAACTATTTTCCAGTGTGGATTCATGCTTTCTTTGTGAGGTATTTTGACAACAACATTAGGATCTGATGAGGCTTACTTTGGGAAACACCACAAACTACATGTCTGAAAGTCCAGTCAAGTGAAATTTAAAGTGTCATTAATGATTGTTTTATTGTTTCAATGTTCTTTATGGAAGCCAAATAGATTGTTTTAGCTTAATTTGAATACTTAAAATAAATAAAAATACAATTCAGCTGCATAAAGTATAGGCTGATAAAACAAACTCACACTCTTACAGTAACCACTCAAATAAAGCAACTGTAAAAAAATCATTTAAAAAGAACACAAATAATACAAAAAAACCCTAGAAACTGTCATAGGCCATGCATTCATGAGAAGCTCAGACCAGTACTATAGTCATAGTGCACAGGCTTGTATCAAGGCACAAGGTGGCATTTACACAGTTTCATGGGTTTGTTTCTATCTGTGGGGTCAGAAGAGCTTCTCTGAGCATTTCTGATGAAGAAAGAGAAGCTCAGTATAGTGTTATCTATCATCATTGCACATTCTTCACCCGTCGCGTATCATGTGTTTGTGTAGATTCACAGGGTTGTGCGTGTTTTCATGTGTTTTAATGCTACAGCAGCATTCGGCTCATATAAACATTACGGGAAAATGAGAAGAAATGCTGAAAGAGAGGTATAACTGATGATTGGTGTGGAGTTGAAACAGTGTCTAGATCAGATCAGCGAGGTCCAGCGGAGGCAACGGCTCCCTCCAGTAGGAGAAGTGACTGAACTCAGGACAGTCAAAGGAGGTGGTTGGATCGTTGCAGATGAAGGGGAAGACGTGATCCACCAGCTCACTGAGATGAGAGTAACTGAAACACACACATCCAAGCCAAACAAAATGACTGCATTTCTTTATTTAATTCATGAATTAATGAACACAGATGTGAGTGAATGATGACAATAATATATACTGTGTATATACTGTATAGACACTACTGGTCAAAAGTCTGGAATAATGAATTAATTTTTTTAATGTTTTTGAAAGAAGTCTCTTCTGCTCACCACAGCTGCATTTATTTGACCATAAATACAGTAAAAACAGTAATACTGTGAAATATAATTACAATTTAAAATAACTGTTTGCTATGTGAATATATTGTAAAATGTCATTTATTCCTGTGATCGAAGCTGAATTTTCAGCATCATTACTACAGAAACATTTATGATTATTATCAATGTTTTTAAAAAAAACAATGTATTACGCTTACTATTTTTTGTGCAAAATGTGATAGACAGATCTTTTAAAAGTATGGGATCAGTAAGAAATTAATACTTTTTTCCATCAAATTGAATCATTAAATTAATTAAAAGTGAGAGTAAAGCCATTTGTAATATCTTTAAATTAAAGAATCCTGAAAATAAAATGTATGACAATTTCCACAAAAATATTGGGCAGCACAGCTGTTTTCAACACTGATAATAATCAGAAATGTTTCTTGAGCAGCAAATCAGCATATTAGAATGATTTCTGAAGATCATGTGACACTGAAGACTGGAGTAATGATGCTGAAAATACAGCTTTGATCACAGAAATAAATTACATTTCAACATATATTCACAGAGAAAACAGCTATTTTAAATTGTAATAATATTTCACAATTTTACTGATTCTACTATATTTTTGATCAACTAAATGCATCCTTGGTGAACAGAAGAGACTTCTTTCAAAAAACACTAAAAAGAAAAAAAACAATGAATTCTTCCAAACTTTTGACCGGTAGTGCACGTTGTGTATGTGAGAAATGTGACTTACGAGGACTTGTTTCCTTTGGTCTTTTCTTGTATGAGTTCTCCTTTGGGGTTCACAGTGAAGATGTGAGTCTCAGGTACACCCACCTCCTTGTACGCATATGCATCCTACACACAGACACAAAATACAGTCAGGCGTTCCCATAATTCCTGAGAGATGCACATGTTTGTAACACTGAAGGGAAGCTCACATTAGTCCTGTTGCCGAAGGCGGCGTAGAAGGGCTGTCTGACATGACTGAACAGATCTCTGATATCAGTGAGACAGGCGATCTTAAACACCTCCGGCTTCTTCTCAATCACCTCCCTGAGAAAACACACACACACAGAGACTCACATTAACAGCAGTCTCAGTCTCAGCCTCAGTGCAGTCAGTCATGGAGGCCGCTGTGATCTGCATTAATGATCTGTTTGTGCTCACCTGTGTAAGGCTGAGAACAGGCTGCTGGGAGCCAGTAGCACCGGTCCCTTGGGTAAAACCGTTCCTCGATCATTTACCCACTGCAGGTAACCCTTAGTGATGTCTGCCATGCCTATAGCTCGAGCCGAACAGTACAGGAACTTATAACCATTCCTGCAAGAGAAGAGCACTAATTATTCTTAAATACACTACTGTTCAAACGCTTAGGGGTCAGTAGGTTTTTTTAATGTTTTTGAAAGAAGTCTCTTTTTGCTCAAAACAGTCAAATATTTTTACGAATGTAAAATAATTGTTTTCTATGTGAATAAATTGTAAAATGTCATTTATTCCTGTGATCAAAGCTGAATTTTCAGCATCATTACTCCAGTCTTCAGTGTCACATGATCTTCAGAAATCATTCTAATATGCTGATCTGCTGATCAAGAAACATTTCTGATTATTATCAATGTTGAAAACAGTTATGCTGCCCAATATTTTGGTGGAAACCGTGATACATTTTATTTTTCAGGAAAAAGAAAGTTCAAAAGGACAGCCTTTGTTAGAAATGGAAATCTTTTGTAACATTATAAATGTCTTTACTGTCACTTTTGATCCATTTAATGCATCTTTGCTGAATAAAAGTATTAACAGTGCTGTCAATAAATCAATTTATGCATTTAAACACATTCAAAAACAGCTAAACAGAACAGAATGGTACAGATGTATTAAGATGCATTTTTAAAAGTTTCAACACATTAAAAATAGAATAGAAAGATGTGATGCAACAAAGCATATTTGCATGCTGGACTTTGTCAGCAAATATAGATATGCAATTAACAGCAATAATTGTAAATAAACAAATGACATCTCCTTATTTTTAGTGCATGTCAGGTGAAAAATATAATAAAGGTATATGACACCTATATATGACATCTATATTTGTAATGTTGCTGCTTTAAACTGTTACCCTATCTGTTAAAACTAAATGTTAAAAATTGCACACATAGTGAAGAAGTGTTTTATTAAATCAGAAAGTTGTGAATTAAAGCGTGCGTTTCTTACTGATGTATTTTGTGATATAGTTTGGCGATGCCGTGATGAGTCCAGTCTTTCCCCAGCTGTGGTAAAATGTGCCCCAGAGCATCGGACCTGATACGGTGAGAAACGTGAACAACTGTCAGCCTAATGTCGCAGACAGTCACTTAAATCCTGCAAAGATTCAGAGCGACTCACTTAGTGATGGTCCCATCGATGTCTGAGATGATGATTTTGTCGTCGTAGTTCCACAGGTAAATGGCGGCTTCACAGCGACAGGTGCCCTGATACTGTGTGGTTACACTGAACACAGCCTTATTAGCTCCTTCACGCAGATTCAGACTCTCCTGCCACACACACACACATAAAATGAGAGAGATTCATACAGGCCACCGCACATTGAACAGTAATTGTTTAGTAAGAAATGTCCAGGTAGTATTTCAATAATGCAGCCTATATTTGAGTGATATAATTTAAGTAATGCAAAAACTCTTCTCACTACTGTAAGACAGTTCTGAAAATTAAAGATAAATCTTCATTGACATTATTGAGCTTCAATTTGCATTAATCAAATTTTCCACCCAAATTGTCATGCATTGTAATCAGTATTGTAAAAAACAAAAAAACAATGAAAGCAGTTTCCATGACAGAGTAAAATAATAAAAAAGGCCACCTTCTCAACTTGGTTAGCTCAAATTCTGACTGCAATTCTGAGTTTACATCTGACAATCTTTACTTTTTGTCTCGAAATTCTGAGAAAACGGTCAGAAATGTGATAAAAAAAATTGCAATTACCTTTTATTCCATGGTGGAAACAAGCGTTTTGTGGATAAAAAAGGTAATTGTGACATTTTCTCTCACATTTCTGACATTTTTACTCAGAACTGCAGGTTTATGTCTTGCAATTATGCATTTATATCCTGCAATTCTGAGTTTATAACCCACAACTATGAGAAAAAAGTCAGAATTCTGAGATATAAACTCAGAAAAGCAAGAAACAGTCAATTATTTAATTAATATTATTATTTTTTATCCCAAGGCAGAAACAAGCTTCCATAAAAAACTCTCATTAACACAGTAATGAAAATTAATATTATTGAATTTTATTTAATTAAATAAAAATGAATATTATTTCAGTAAATAAATAACATATAGTATGTATGTATCTTAATGCATGGTTTTTCCTTCTGGAGCATCAGTGAGCGTTTGAAGCTTCTGTAATAGTTGCATATGAGTCCTTCAGTCGTCCTCAGTGTGAAAAGATGGATCTCAAAATCATACAGTCATTTTTGGAAAGAGTTCAAATATACAAAAATACTGAAAAACCAAAGAATTTGTGTGACCTGAAGGATTTTTCTGAAGGACAGCAAGCGTTTAACTGTTCAGGACAAACAAGGGACTCATGAAAAACTATCACTAAACAAAAAACACAGCTGTGGATCATTCAGCTAACAACAATCAGGTATTAACAATCAAGTGGATGTAAACTTTTGAACAGGGTCATTTTTATAAATTCAGCTATTATTTTCTCTTGTGGACTGCATGTAAATGTGTTTCATGTGAAATATCTTCTTCAGGTCAGTACTAAATAAACAATAACATGCATTTTGTATGATCCCTCTTATTTTGGTAAAATAATTAACATTTTTAATGATTCTGAAAGGTGGATTTAAACTTTTTACCTCAACTGTACATACACAATAATAAATATTATTTCTTATTTCGAGGAACTAGACATGTGAAAAAAACAACAGTTATTTCCAAATTGTAGGTCTTCCACTTGCTTGTGACTAAACTCTACGACACACACAGATGATGATGATGTTGATGTGATTCTTACGATCTGTTCAGAGGTCAGCCGGAGGGATTTGCGGTACATCTGACTGATGCACTGCGCTGTGTTCACCGCCTCACTGTTCTTCCTCAAGGAGACAGAGCCATCCTCATCACTCGAGAGTTCAACAGAACTCCTGCATGCACAAAACACAAACAGAAATTCATGGATTTACAGGGTCAAAGATCAAATACACAGTCAGCCAATAGTCTTGATACTGACTTTCATCATGTTTAACTGAAGAAAGACTCAGTATGTCAAAGGTCAAGTGCTCTCTGATAAGGAGAGGAAGCCCATATGTACATGCTGCTTTCATAACAAGCTTACAAAATTATGCAATGTTATAAAAAAGTCCCTGACATGTTGCAAGAGATTTAGTGCAAAGAGAACAAAGTGCTTTAAAATGCGATGCACAGGTGCATTCAATTTAAAGTTTTGATTTAGTTTGCTCTTATTTGTCCTGTAGTTTTGTACTTTACAGCTGTTAGCGTGGATGCATGAAGTTTGGTTATAAACTTCTGCCCCTTTTGTAATTTGGTTCCTCTGCGTGTTTTTTTGTCTCATACGTCACATATCAGCTAGACATTTTTTACTTTAATCTGAACTCATTTTTGTGCATTACTGGTGGCTTGCAACAAACTAATGTGCAACTGCATGTCAGTTTAAATGATTTGTCAAACCTCTCTCTCAATTATTTCTATCAAACATTATAATTAGGAAAAAACACTGAGTGCACAAACACACGTCTTACTTCAGTGAAGAGGGTCCAGCGATAGCGGCTGATGCTTCAAGCTGATTCCCCTCTGCGTCAAGCTTTTGGCTTGCCTACATGTGAAAAAATGAGTGTGCAGTGCAGCATTAGAGATACACAGGCACAGTCAGCAGATAGTGTGCTTATCAGTCTCTTAAAGTTAAATTATTGCACAATAGAGTGAGTTGCTAAGAGTTGCTCATTTCACGTCTTAAACATTATTTCTGTACTGTTAGTGTCGGTTTCAGATGGAGTTTTTACCGCAACATTGTTCATATCTTTCCTCCTCCAGGAGAACCACCAGCGGCCAGACTTTTTTGGCATCTTATCTTTGACTAGTTGCTCAATGGTGCTCTACAACAGAAAAAACAAGTCATTATCTCTGAATGGTTAGTCACTGAAGCAGTAATCAAAGATCTCTGACCCGACTTACCTTTGGTAAAGTCTTCTGGAATGCCTGAACTGACAGAATCATTGGTGCTGCCACAGCCCAGTTATAATATCTGAAACATATCGACCACAAAGCTAAAACAAGAGCCATATTATAATATTAGAACACAGCAAATGTGATAAAATGACTATTATAAAACTTGCACCTTTAACTGCACCTCAGTTTAATACAATATTAATGTGCCAAGTTTGTTACTGCAACTGCAAGCAAGCTATAGTTAGACTAAATATTTTACTGAGAATTGTTGAATTCGTTGATTACTATTGAACATTGCTGTACTACAGATTGCTGTTGCCAACATTTTTGTTGCCTATTGCTTTAATAAATGAATATTACACATTCTAACTTTGAGTTGATGCAGATGACAAGGTTTGGGTCTTCAGTGATTCCAGGGTTGTTGACAAAGTCTTGATACTTGACAAGATGCTCCATGAACTTCTCTGCAACACACGCAAAAAAAAAAAAAAAAAAAGTTTCAAAATACAGGAAAAGCCAAAGAATTTCCTTAAAGGGATAGTTCACCCAAAAATGGAAATTTGCTGTTAATTTAGTCTAGGGCTGGAACGATTTTAGACACTTCCAAAACTGTTGCAACAGAGATGGAAATACAATTTTTAAATACATGAATTATGTTCCCATCGTTGTTGCCACAGATTTGGAAGAGCATTTTTCTGTTCTAAAGAAGGGCGTGTCCCAATACTTTTGTCTATATAGTGTATGTACAAGTCATTGGTGTTTGGTGATGAGTTTTTGGCTCAAGGTCTGCATTTACAGTCACACCAGAGCCAGTGTTCAACTGGGATTAGGACTTGGTTTTATGCAGACCAGTCAAGTTCTTCCACACTGACTGAATCAATCATTTTCTTTTTGAACCTTGCCTTATACACAGAGGCATTGTCATGTTAGAATAGAAAAGGGTCCTGTCCAAACTGTTGCTATAATATTAGAAGCACACAATTTCCTAGAATATCATTATATGCTTCAACATTAAGATTTGTACTCATAGAAATTACTAAAGTAGTCAAACTACTTTTGGCAATATAGTGTATGTCTGTATATGTTAGATAAAAGCAGAAACTCAGCAACCAGCAGAAATGTTGGATGTTGTGACTGTTTAGGACACAAATTCAGAAGGCTGAGAAATATTGGTTGATGATATTGGTTACCTTTACTGATCTGACTGATGTCTCCTCTCCCACACAGAGACATGGTCACGTCCAGCGTGTCTGTGGTAGAGTCGGACAGATACTCTGTGCCGCTGTCTGCATTAGCGCTGCCCAGCGACTGAGGCGACAGCTGACCCGAGGGAGGAGACGGATCCGGCCCATGAGTCGAGCGGAGATCCAACGACTCTGCCTCACTGAAAAGATTTAAAGAGGGACAGGAGTCAAAATACCAGACAAATCTTCGGACATACCTACTCATTCCTTAAATTATACTTTTCCACATATAAAATAATAAAGTTATCAACCACTACAACAGAACCATCACAGACATGAATCTGTCCACAGCTCATCAATACATGTTATTCAGTGACTGATTCTTAAACTTAAACTAGCTTTGGAACCCCAATACCTGTGAATACAGCTGCTGGGAGAAGAAACTTATTAAATGTACAATACTGTTTGGTTAATTACAGCCATTCATTCTCAAGTAAGAAATATGCAGACTAACAATCATAATGCAAAAACAGATGAAAAATCTTTGTGATTATAAAGATATCAAAACAACTTTGCATAAATATATAAACACATAAAAACTATAATAATAATAAATGAATATTATACTTCATTGCTGTACTCCTAAAATCATTTATTTATAGTGTCAAAAATCAAAGATAAAACAATAAAAATAATAAAACAGTTTTGGTTTATTTAGATTTTATTTGTATTATTATTTTCCTGTTATTATTATTATTAATATATATAATAATAATAATAATAAATGAATATAATTTTTTTATTGTTGTAGTCCTACAATCAATAACAATTAAAATAAGTTTTAGCAAAAAAAGCAAAAACAAAACTATAAAATAGATTTATTTTATTTCAATTTTATTTTTAGTATTATTTTTGCTATTAATAATAATAATAATAATAGTAATCAATGAATATTATATTTGTATTTTTTTAGTCTTACAATCATTTATTTATTGCGTCAAAAAGCAGAAATAAAAAAATAAAATAAAACATTAAATTTATTTTGGTTTAACTTATTTCTAACAAATCAGTTATGCATATAGGCTAGTGAATCTTCTTCTAACCTCTTTGGAAAATAGAGGGCAGCAACTTCAGGGTCAAGAGTGGAGAGGTCATCTAGATAGATATCAGATGGTCCCAAATGATGACTCCGCTTGACTAGACAGAAGAACACAGAGGTATTCAGTGAACTGAATTAGTGCATTGGAATGAATACAGATTATGTAATCCACTACCTTTCCTCTTGTCCTGAGAGTCTGTCACTTTTGAGGACTCAAGAACCGTCGGATCCTCTGATTTGACGATGGACTCCAGAGCTGGTGTCACTCCAGCACCATCAGCGTTCTGATTGGTCTGTGAAGCCTCTAATCCCACCCCCTCCTCTGAGTCTCGCACAGAGCTTTGGTGTTTCGGTAAAACAGTGATTGTGTCCGCTGAGTTTATCTCTGTTTCTGCTTCTAAAACCGTATTTGATTCGGTCTCACCGAATGTGATTGTTTGGATTTTGGATATGACCGAGACATTATTCTCATCCCAGGTTTCTTGGCTTCCTACATGAGCCACAGTGTCTAAACTAGCTGCACTGTTGACAGCATTGGTCCCATGGATTGTGTTAGTAGAGCTGGTTATACTATACATCTGAGTGTGATTTTCTGTGCTGATGGTTAAGTCTTTGGACTCTTTGTTTTCCAGTGCGGTCCAGGTCTGTGGGAAGGAGTCATCTGCGGACTGAAAGGTCACTACATGCGTTTTGGTGATCTTGACGTGCAGCTGTGTGTCAAGTGAAGACGAAATAACTGGATTAATGTCATCTGATAGAACAGTGCTGGTCATACCGATCTGAGGTTCAGGTCTCACAACGGTCACCGCTGCTGTAGAGTCAGGGCTGTCCACATCAATGGATGCTTGTCGATGGATGGTGCGGAAGTGGGAGTGTTCAGAGGGGGTGATTGGGGAAGGTGGGTCACGCAGCGAATCAGATTCACCTCTCTCTGCTGGACACACCTACACAAACACAAGAAACACTGAGTCAACTGCTTTGTGCCCTTATAAGGCAGCATCCTAATGTAATGGAACATCATACACTACTGTTCAAAAGTTTGGGGTTGGTAAGATTCTTTTAAATTATTTTGAAAGAATTCTCTCATTTATTTATTTATAAACTGTTTTCTATTTGGATATATGTTTATTTAATATCAATTTAATGCATCCTTGCTGAATAAAAGTATTCATTTATTTTTTTAAAAAAAGCTTTATTATGATGTTATTATAGTTAAAAACAAACAAATTACTAAAACTTTAATGTGGAAATATAAAAATAAATTCTACTTCAAATTCGAAATATTAATAAAAACTAGAGGTCGACCGATATGGGTTATTCTCTGGCCGATGCCGATATTTAGAAATCAGGGCAGCCGATGGCCGATATATGATGCCGATTTTTTGCCCGATATGTTTGGCCGATTTTCTTTCTTTCTTTCTTTTTTGTTTTCCCCTTGACCGATTAATACAATCAGTTAAACGGTTTAAAAAGTCATTTTTTTTCAGTAATTTATCAAAATATTTAAAAAGGTTTGCTGCATGGTTAAAATATGCTATGCGTATAAAAAATTGCGGTTTTTAGAGAGAGAGAGAGAGAGAGAGAGAGAGAGAGAGAGAGAGAGAAAAGTCGTGTATAAGTCACATTTTATTATTTCATTCAGAAATAGGCCTAATGCTACATGAAATGTTTACAAACATTATAATAAACACTGTAAACATCGGCTATTTTAGTTCCCCTCACTCCACAACAAATTCTTTCAATTAACAGTATTTAGAAAAGAACAAAAATTGAAAATATAAGAAGCTAGCTATAAACGACAAGCCAAAACGAATTCATTTAGGCTAAAACGAAACTGAAACCAAATGTTTCCGTATTCGCGATGTATTTGAATGCCAAAATATTATTTATTATGTACTTCACAGAATTACTGAATTTCACAGGGAAAGATTTGTTTATTTTTATAAATAAAGAACTGTATTTCTTTAGTCAATTATTAAAGTATTACATGTTACATGGGCTGATTTATTCATTTTTAAGTATTTGGGATTTTAAGAACAAGTGGGAAATGTGCTGAATGTTTCATTTCATCCAAGTGAAATTAGCAAGCAGTTAGACTTAATTTACATTCGTTTTAAACGCGGAGCCAGGCGCGAGTTGACACAGGTTGCGCAGGTGCGTCAGGCCTCGTCCATATTGCTAGATGCGCTCGTGAGAGACTTGCGGAGCAGAACCGGATGTGAGACCGTGAAGTCGGCCGATCAATCGGCCGGCTGATCAATCGGTCGACCTCTAATAAAATCTATAACAGTATATCAATGATACTAAAATGACACCGCGCTATTAATGGTTACTCACGGGTGCCACACAAACTGAGCTCAAATTGACTGATGTTATCAACTTAAGCACAGAAAATAAACAGCACACAAAACTGTGTAGAAATATTGTAACTTTTAATAGTCTGTTTTCTATCAATGATAAATAAAATGCTGAAAAAAAAACCTCTAGCATCTTGGATGATTTTTGACTGAGCTGAATACAATGCATTCTGGGTTTGATACAAAAACTCCCACAGACTTCCATTGTAGCTGTATCTAGAAACCAAAATGTCACAGAAACTTTTTCCCACCAGACAATGAGTTCTGCACATGCAATCATCACTCAAACATTCTTCAGAAAATTTAGCAATCTAGTTCTTATAACAGCCTTGATCAGAGTGGACATATTATGTCTAAAAATACTGCCTAGCTAGGCAGCTCACTTGGTTTTGGAACATTCTGACATTTGGGGTGACTTTATCTGCAGTGAAAGCTGTATGTACGCAGCACAGTACCTTGGGAAAAGCGCCCCAGTTCCACTGCATCTGAGGCCCTAAAGACTCCTGCGGCTTACATAACTCTGAATCACTCTTAGGAGAAGAGGGACGACTGAAGAACACACTACAGACAGAAACGACAAAACAAAGAGAGCAGAGCTTTGTGTTCAGATATACATAATATGAATAAAGAGAGAGAACATAATAGATGAACTACATCATTTTGAAGATGTTTAAGGACATATAACTACCTCTCATTAACTACACACTCTCCATCAGAGTGAGGATGAACGTCTCTGCTCTGAGCTCCAGACGGTTCCTCATAGGGCTCCTCTGACAGCGAGTAGTACACAGACTTACTGTAGACAGCAAAAACACAAATCATCAGTGACCTGGGTGAGGTTATACCAGTCATCCATAACTTCTTACTTTAAAGGTATAGTTCACCCAAAAATGAAATTCTGTCATCATTTACTCACCCTCAAGTTGTTCCAAAGCTGCATGAGTTTATTTCTTCTGTTGAACACAAAAGAAGATATTTTGAGGAATGTAGATAACCAAAAAGTTGCTGGTAGCCATTGATTTCCACAGTATATTTTTTTCCACACTATGGAAGTTAATAGGCAACTTTTTGGTTACCCACATTCTTCAAAATACCTTCTTTTGTGTTTAGCAGAAAAAAGAAACTCATAAAGGTTTGGAACAACTTGAGGGTCATTTTTGGTGAACTATCCCTATCCCTTTACACTAGAGGCATAGTAACTACTAAGTAGTTCGTAACCAACTAAAAAAATAAATCAGTGGAATTTACGCTAAAAGTGGCAGCTAAAATAATGCAATAAACATTCATTTAACAATAAAAGATGTAGGATAAAACCCTAGTGTACATACTAAGAAGAAAGTGTTATTTAAATGTAAACGGTTACAGAGATTTCTGGGAATGTCAATTTATGTTTTTTCACTGTAAATTTAAGATGACATTTAACAGTACAAATGTTTTACCGAAACATTACATGAAATGTTACATTTTTTCTCAACCATTAACACAGAAGCTAGTAAGTTGCAAGCTCTATGTAAAGTAACGTGTAGTCGCATAACATGACTTTTACCATCAATAATCCAATAGCAACCCTCAAATAAGTGAGTAGACGTTGTTTTGAAATGCCATGAATTTCCATTTTTCCTTGATTGATATGTTTCCACTGATATACGGTACAACTTAATCATGAATAACATAATAGGTATTTTTATATGCGAATAACATTAAAAAACTGCATTTGAAATTAATAAGGATCAATAAAATACTGACACAAAAAACAATTATTAGAAATTACATTTATTTATTAAGACAGATTTTATTTGACTTGCACACAGAGATGTGCTGTTTAGGTAGAGTTTGTTTAAGAATCGCTAACAAAGTAGTTTATTCACATAACATTCGCTCTCTTAAAATGTAAACAAGTCTAAAGGATTGTCTACAGGACTGAAGTCTATCAGAAAAAAACATGAGTTTAATAATGCAATTCAGTCAGTCTGATATTTTATTCCAACCATTACTGTTAGTTGGAGGCGTCTGTAAATATTTAAAGTATACATAGAGTTATGTTTCAAGTTCAACTAGGTTTAATGGTGCAATGCAAAAATAATTAGTAGTGCATTACTCATGAGATAGAGCTTCATGAAATAAGCAGCCAACAATCTTACTTCAATTAGACGCTCTCAGAAGTTTCAGAAAAGTAAATGTACAATAACTTAACCTTGCAGCCAAAAGCGACTCCTCCTTGAGGGCATCCTGATCGAGACTTTCCTTCTCGTCTGAGGAGGAACTGGCATCCTCTCGCAGATGCGTGTCCGAACGCGCCCGCTTCCTGCGGCGTTTTTTGCGGCGGCTGGAGGATGATGTGACGCTGGAGGGAGACTCGGTCACCTCAGACACTTCTGGGACATCGGTGGGGATCGGAGAGGTGCAGAGATGAGCGGGAACCTGCGTCTGAGACGGACACAGAGAGAGTATCATGAAAACCACAGCAGAACATTACAGGAGAGATTAGAAACTCACAGTCATCCAGACAGACCTCAAAATCCTCATTCTCCTCCACGAAGAACGCCTCTCCGTTATCTCCCAGCTTCATATGCAGGCTCACAGGCTCTCCATTGATCTCAATGTCCACCTGTGGAGGGACAAATACAGCGGTTATATAAGCTGAAGGAGGAGCAGGTTTGCTGGCTTGAAAATACGAATTCTAAAAATCAACCAATTAACAAGGTTAATAAGATTTTCTTGCTATGTAGAAATACTGAAGTCTCATTCCTTATTCATGAGCTCATTAACATATGAATGGACACATTTACATATCAACACAGAATGAAGTACGCCGATTCGCAGAGGTCTCTTACATATAGAAGGCCTAAAAGTACAGATGTAAAAATACAGAAAAAAATGTTTAAAAAATAAAAGTTTAATCCTAATGATTGGAGAGAACAGAAATGGCATGAAACACACTGTGCAAGAAGATCTGATGCTATTAAAAATGCTAATAAAATAATATTTCTGTATTACATGTGTTGTAGAATAATTTAATGTAACATTTTATTTTAAGTTAAATTATTTTAAATAAAATTTCATTGCTGTTAAAACAAAATATGACTGCCATTAAATTATTAAAAAATTAATAAGATTTAAACTGTTAAATTAAGTTTAATTCAATTAAATTTAATTACGCTAAATGAAATGCAACTACTGTTAAATGAAAATATAACTGCCATTAAATTATAATGAAATAAAAGTCATGTTTAACAGCAATGACATTTTAACTTAATTAAATTTACTTTAATTAAACTTAATTTACCATTTTAAATCTTTTTTTAAATTTTTTTATTTTGCAGCAAATTTAATAGCAGTCATATTTTAATTTAACAGTAGTGGAATTTTATTTAACTTAAATACATTTAACTTTAGATAATTCATTTTTATTTTACAGCAAATGGCAGTCATATTTTCATTCAACAGCAATGGAATTTAATTTAACTTAATTGAAGTTTATTTAATTTTACGGCAAATTTAATGCAATGCATATTTTGATCAGCAATATTATTTTAAATTCAAGTTAAATGAGATGAATGAAAATATGACTGCCATTAAATTTGCTGTAAAATTAAAAAAGTAAATTAACTAAAGTTCATTTGAATTAAGTTAAATAAAATTCCACTGCTGTTAAATGAAAATATGACTGCCATTAAATATGCTGTAAAATAATTATTAATTAAAGTTCAATTTAATTCAGTTAAATGCAATGCCATTGCTGTTAACATGTCATCACCGTCTAAAAATGCATTTCCCATGTTTTCATTTTTAATAGTAGTAGTCATATTCATTCTGACAAAATGTTCTAGCTGTGTTTTTGACACATTTATGAAAACGCTTTCATAACTATTTCCTGCCAACAAGATGTTCTACCAATAGTCTGGTTTTTAAGTTTGGTTAGTTTTGAGAAAGAGGAACATTCTGTCAGACAAGCACGACAGCTTTAACTAACCGATCGCTCAATCTGAGCAGGACAGATGTTCAGCACATAAACACAGCTGTCACATAACAGCCAGCTTGCACTAATAACTAGTAGCTGACGGTAGGTAACTTCAGTTTAACAACTCACCACTTTCTCTTTGGAGCGCAGGACTCCGAGTTTCCCGAAGCGCACGTGAAACGGCGAGCACTGGTAGCTGCCATCAGGCTGGCGAACCACGATGACGTCGATGCCTCCGGTGAGCGTGGCCGGATTCAGACCGCGATACAGTTCCTTCACGGTCACAAACACCGTCTCTGCCAGCTGACCCACGTAGTTCATGGTCTGGGACTGAAGAACAAGAGACAAAGAATACCAATGTGCAGTTTAGATCATATTTTTCCTGATGTCCCTCAGATCTCTTAACAGTCTTCGGAGACTTAAAAGTACAACTGTGACCTTTGCACACGGAGCAAAAGTCAGACAGTGCGCAACATCTCAACTTTATCATCATGACATGTTGGCAGATTTGAAGTCACGCCAAAACTTACATTTGTAAAACTGGATCTGACATAATATAAATCTGACAAATACATGTTACGCAATACTTTCAGGTGTGTTTGTTCCTCATCTCTTTGGTGTATTAGTGGAGCAAGTTTTTTTTTTTTAGAATAACCTGCACTGATGAATCATTTACAGTTAGATCAGTCCAGGAATTAAGGAGACGGTTAATAGGATGATGTATTGTTGACATTAAGAAACACCTTAACGTGTTGAAACCTCTCCTTTTTCATACAAGCTCACAGTCATTTGACATCACAGGACGACATAGCTGGTTAAGTATATATATATATATATATTAAGCAACATGCTAAAGTTGATTAAAGAGATTTGTGGCATTAAAAATCTCAAATATAGCCTTTATAATGTGTCAACCTAAAGAAAAACGTTGCATAGGAAATATTTTGCACAATAAACATATAAACAGAACACTATCACCATGACACATTAAATTCATGGGTCATTAAATTCAAATAGAATTCACACTTATGACAAGATTCTGGATGGCAATCAAGTGAACAAACAAAAACACAAACTCAGTTCAGCGTTTGGTTCTGGATTTTCTAAAAGCTGATGCCCATTTAGAGATCAGGGGGTGTCTGATGGCTGATATAAAGACAAATAAAACTTATGAAGTACAATGTCATCAAAAGACAAATATGAAATTGCTGAAATTACTTTAATACTTTGTGCCACAAACACGTTTGCATAAGTGTTTTTGTTGAGTATCATATTTGATACCTCAGGCTTTTATGACTCATATAGTGACAATATGGAAGAAAAAAACCCACTTTTTATTCAAAAACCCAAACTGAGCAAAAATATGCAATTTGGTGCAGATGCTGATATTTATATGGACAAAACGTGATGAAAATCTGATGCTTGAACTGGAAATCTTTGAAATCAACAGTATAACAGATAATTACATAAAACCTAAGTTGCTTGAGTCCAGTAAGTGTTCGTCTTCAGTTATTCTTATGTTTACTTGATAAAAATCAGTAAAGGTTTGACATCAAAAAGACATGTGAAGCATGAGCTGAACGTGGACGTTTGTACAATTAAACTAAAATGCCTTTTAGTTGCTAAAAAAGGCTAAAGTATCAATCAGACGACAGAAGGCATGGAGTAGATTGTGTGTGAGGTTTAACAAAGTTCTGATCATGTTGATCATTTAGAGGCCTTTGCATATCAAATACAGTAGGCTTTATAAGGTTAAAAAGTAGACTATAATTTCTCAAACATATAGAGGAAATTCTCCTGCTCTGCTGATCCACGATGAGCACCTACCCAGATTGACTGATGATGATGATGATGATGAAGTCCTGTAAAACCTGGAACCCTCCACCCTTCAGTTGCCATCGAGGAGTAAAAACCTCCTTCATCCTACAGCTGAGTTAACCGCTAACTATCTGGACTAACTATCCACATCCAGAGCTTATTTTACTTACATTCAAGCCCTTATTCTGTGTCTCTCTGTGATGGCAGTGCTGAACGAACAAAGAAGGTGACACTGGTGATTTTGAGAGAGACCCAGTACATTCAACTGCTCTCTCTCTCTCTCACTCTCACACACACACACACACACAACATCTGTAACACATCACACGTCTAATATCACACACACACTGTGACCTGGCTGCACACACAGCATTAAAAACTATTATCACAACATTAAACCAGCTAAACATGAAAACAGCGCACACACACACACAGCATGAAAGCCATGCCAGCAGTTTGTAATAGGCTCAGCCATTCTTTTCATCTGCTATTGTGTGTGTTTGAGAGAGAGAGACAGCGAGAGAATGAAACCAGCTGTCTAATTCTGTCAGACCACGCTCTAAATTTACAGCCTGATGTGAACATCCACGTTGATGAAGCTTCTGTTCAACATCACATTAATCTTAACGATGACTCAACTCAATACAGATGTACTTAAGTCAACGCTGACCATCACACGTGAGTAAATGAGCAAGATTGCTGCACAGTCAATCATCCGCATGACCTTAATAACCTCTGAACAAGCAAGAATTCATTAACACACCATTCAGCATGTTTACAACTCAATCATTTATATTTGTTTAAAACTAATTTTAATTAAGCATAACATAAGTCTAGTTTGTCAAATTGTTTGACTAATACCGAAAATGGACCACCGTTCAAAAGATTTTTGATTGAAGTCTCTTTTGCTCACCAAGGCTGCATTTATTTGATCAAAAATACAATAAAAACAGTAATATTGCAAAATATTATTACAATTGAAAACAACTGTTTTCTATGTGAATATATGTTTAAAATGTAATTTATTTCTGTGATCAAAGCTGAATTTTCAGCATCATTACTCCAGTCTTCAGTGTCACATGATCTTCAGAAATCATTCTAATATGCTGATTTGCTGCTCAAGAAACATTTCTGATTATTATCAATGTTGAAAACAGTTGTGCTGCCCAATATTTTCGTGGAAAAGGCGATACACTTTTTTCCCCAAGATTCTTTGATGAATAGAAAGTTCAAAACAACAGCATTAATTTGAAATATAATTTCTATATATTTTAATAATATTATAAAAATATAAATATATATATTTTTAAATCACACCAAACTTTTAACAATACTGACAGCTGAGAAAAACCTCATGGCAAGTTTATCACAAGTCAAGGCAAACAAAGCATTCAACAGAAACCCAGCAGCACATTTGATCAGGACTGATAAAGGCTAACCAAAGACAATCTTTTAATATCTAAAATCAATAATAGATAGTGGTTACTCGGTAAAACAAAGCAGAAATTACAGTACTCTGTATGAATGAATAACATTTTCAGCCAGTTTCAATTGAACAGTAAACTACACCTCATCGTTTACAAACCCTAGGGAATTTGTGCTCATGTTTTCGCCCCTAAGAATGAAAACATGACAAAAAAAAAACCCAATTTTAAATGTGTAACAGGGGGAAACTCTTCTGATTCTATAGAAATCAACTGAACAGTAAAAACAACTTAACAAATCCACGACTTCCAGAGTAAAACGACCAATAATGCAAATTTGTTATTTTGTCCGACTAACGTTACGTGTCCACTGTCAAGCATCAAAACCGTACAATTTGCAAACAGTATTAACAATTTGCCTATAAAACCCTCTTTTTTAGGGTTTGTTTAAACATAAATCGATTTCTTCATTTTATGTTTCTATATTCTAAACAATAAAGCTTAATTTAACAATCCAGAGACAAACATGTCAGAATGATGTAGTTAGGCTCTTCAATGAACAAACACATCGCAGCTCTTTAAAAACACTAAACACAGCTGACAAAAACTGATAAACAAACACATTAAACCATAAAAATGTGACTTGACGAAGTTAAGGCGACTGCTCTTACCTCAAACACAATAGCGATTCATTAAAAACTTCCTGAGCGCTCTAGCTGACGTCAGCACGTCAATCATTTGACATCCAATGACAAGCCGGGACTTGTCTCAGGACACGCCCTCTTTCCGTGGGGCTCTGTTGACGTGTGCGCTTGTGTTCAGTTCCTCAAGATTCAGTAAAGCACCGCTAGAGGGAGACGGTGTGGTGTTTATTTATTGTTTTCTTTTTTGCATTTATATGTTTGTTAGTTAATAATTAATAACAGTATTTCTAAAATACATTAATAAATAACAGCAATCTTTAAATAAATAACCCATATTTATAATATATATATATATATATATATATATATATATATATATACTTTTTAAAATTATATATTAAAAAAAATTTCTGGAATAACATATAGAAACATACTAGTAATTACTTTTCATTTTAAATGATTTGGCAAAAGACTTGACATACGTCAATCAAATCATGACATGGCAGTGATTGTATATTTATAACTGTGAATGTTAATGCTATGCACTCTAGCATATGTGTTATTCAAGCATTAAATAAAATAATTAACAAATTAAAAAATATTAAAACATTAAAAAAATAGTAAAATAATGTTTTTAATAAAAATAAAAACGTTAAAAAATAAAATTGTGCTTATGCTCAGTCATCATAGTTTTTAGTATTTAGACAATTTGTAAACAGACACTTTGGAAACAATAAACAATTCCAGCTTTAATGATGGATAGAGGCCTATTCCAAGAACAGTACTATAATAACTTCCATAACAACAATTATAACTCTGTCTCTTATTTGGTTCCTGGCTCATGTCACACTTAATGGCCATGGAAGACAATAACTATAAGTGCTGTCATGCACAAAAGTGAGAGTTATTTAATATCAACAGAGTTATCTAATAATGTGGGAGGGAACAGATCTCTGTTATGAAGATTAATAGAGTTTCAGTAGCTTTTTTTAAGATCACTGTCTATCCAAGATGTGCTAAACCATGGGTTATTAAACTAGGATTAGGGGAAGACTTTGGAGTAAAAAAAACTGTGTAAGTAAATAAATAAAAGCTTTGAATTAATAAATTAAAATAAATAAATATAAAAATTAGTTTAAATAAATTAAACAATAAAAAAGATAAAACAGCCAAATTAAAAAATGAAAATAATATTGCATATTATAAAATAATATTTTAATATTATAATAATATTTTAAAATTATATAGTACATCGTATACCCATTTAAGTTTGTATATTCTGGGTTTTTACACAAAAAAATATATTGTGTACATTTTAGGATGGGTCTCTCACATGAGGATGATCATATTTGGGGACTGTGGAATATATAAGACTGAAAACCTCTGTTGTAAACTATGCTGAGGAAACTCTTCTGTGGTTTTGTGGAATGGACACAAACGCATCTATCCATCTCTCTCTCTCTCTCTCTCTCTCTCTCTCTCACACACACACACAGATGTGAGGCCAGTTTTTTCTAAATAAGGCAGCTTATCTCTTTTCCTGTCATTTCATGTTGATTCCTCTGAGTATCTCACTCTCTGTGTTGTACCCAGACACAGGCTCAACATTCCTTGCCCTTATATGGCTAAATCCCTGCTGTGGGCGGGCTCTGTTTGGGAGAACAGAGGCCTCTGATTGGTTGAAAGTAAAATGGGAGGGGTGCATTACTCAAGCTGATGCTCTGGAGAAACTTTTGTGTCCCGAAAGTGTAGCAGACAGTCTTACTTTCCAGCACAAAGACACAGTCCAGTGGACAGCACAATCCATCAGCTGCAGCAGAGGTGAGTTATGATGTCTCACTGTACTTTGGTGTGGTTTTATGTGCTATAAAGTCATATAAAGGCTTTCCACAGAAGCTTTATATGAATTTGGGACACTGAGGAAAGATCTGGATGGAGCTGGTGACGTATGTTGGAGTTATGGAGCTAAAACTGATCCAGGATCATCCCTCATATTGCCAAGCAAAGGATCTGATGGACATTTTAGGACACTGTTTTAGCTTTTTTTCTTTGTTTTTAGTGCAGTTCAATGCATTTGTGTTATAGGAGGGTGTCCTCATGAGATAGGGTTACAACTCATGGAAGAAACTCGTGAGTTTCAAATACTGTTTTTCTTTGCATAGTTTGGCCATGATTGCTTCATCTAGAAAAGAGCATTTGGCTTTTTTGTGTGGTGTTGAGGTCAAAAGTCAGAGGTGAGACCCATGACGCAACCACTGGCTGGAGAACAGAACCTGAAACAGCAGAAACAACTCATTAACTTAAATCAGCTTTAGGGATATAATGATTTTTTTTTTTTAGATTTTAAAGTAAACGTCATTCAGAGGAGGTGAGACTTTACAGCTGTTAAACATCACTGAAGATTTATTGAAACAAAATGACTGATTTGTTAATGTCTCTCTGAAAAGAGTCATTCTGTGTTTGCCAAACCTATTTCAGAGACCGCAAACGAATGTGGGAGAATGTGACAGTGTTGGTCATTCATGGATGGTCAGAAGAGCTAAAGTTAGTCAGTACTCAGTTACGCTACATTAGGATGTCCACTTAAAGTTAATTTTCATATTTTAACCATCTTTTTGAAATGTTGCTTTGTGTCGTTTAAAAAGGATGGACGTTTTAGAGACGCACGAACCGACTAAAACAGCAGAATTCATCAAATCCATAGATAATACTGCCATAGTGATGTCATTTCCTGTAAACAAGAACAGGAAAACAGGATGGAAAGTGACACTGAGGACATAGGAAATCAAACATGTATCAACAAATAAAACAATAATTAAACCCAAGTTTAACCCAGTTTATTAAATACCAAGAAAATTGTTTTTAGCAAAAATTTATCAACAATTAAAATGATATTTAAAACACCAATTTATCCCATTAAAACAACAAAATATTGTCGTTTGCACATAAATTCAAAACAGATTAACAGTCTATATTTAACCCAAGTTTAATCCAGTTAAATCTCAAGAATATTGTTTTATTTTTAACAATTAAAACGATATTTAAAACACTACTTTTTCCAATTAACACAAAAAATATTAGTTTCCACATAAGTTTAAAACTGATCAACAATTAAAATAATATTTAAACCCAAGTTTAACCCAATTGATCAAATTAAACCCCAGTAATATGTTGTTTTATTGTTAATTTTGTTATTATGACACAAATGAGTGCATGGAAATGTCCTGCATGATGAGTGTTTGTTGTCCTTCAGGCGCTCGGCCCGTCTGTTTCTGAATTCCTGCATTTAATCCTGTGGTCGAACTGGTGAACATTGTGATCTGGTGATGTGGTCAAACACACACACACACACACAAACGTTTCACTATCCTTGTGGGGACTCTCATAGGCGTAATGGTTTTTCTACTGTACAGATGTATTTTCTATCGCCCTACACCAACCCTACACCTAAACCTACCCCTTACAGGAAACTTTCTGCATCTTTAGATTTTCAAAAAACTTCATTCTGTGTGATTTATAAGCTTGTTTACCTGTGGGGACCTCAATTTAGGTTCCCACCATGACACAAGTCCCCATGAGTCTGTGTGTATTCAGGTTTAAGTCCCCACCAGGATAGACAAACAGGTACACACACACACACACACACACACACACACACGTACACGTACGTACGTACATACACATAGGAAATAAGTAGTTATTTAATCAGTTACATAAATACTGGTCCTGCCTCATATTCACGAAACACACAGCACAGGAGTAATGCAGTCAGAGAGTTTAAAATACATCACTATACACCAAAAAGAGGAAGCAATTGTAGGATATACATATGATTTTATCCATATTCATAACAGACAGTTTAGTGCTGCATAGGTAGTAGGTTTCTTTTATTGTAAGATTAATGTGACATGAAGACACTGAGCAGGACATTTGCATATGGACCAGGACAGCATTTGCTTACTTTATTGAGCAGATATTGAGAAACTATGAACACAGGAGCAATAAAAACACAGATATGAAAATGAGTGGTATAGCTGACTGTGGTCATCCAGATAGGCTGAATAACATTAATTCCACATTCATAATGAATGATGTATTCATAAATGTTTAATGTGTTTTGAAACAGATGGTTATGAAATGTGTTGTTCAAATTTCGGCTCAGAAACACAATCATCTCTGATTCTCATGGCTTTATTGGCCTTTAGTGAATCTGCTCTGTTTGCAGATATAAAATGTTTGTCTAGATCAAAGTTGACTAATATCCTTATATCACCACCACTAAATTCTTAGTCTTAAAAGGCACATCTTAAAGTGACTTTGGGTCTGTCTATAAATCCTTGTAATCAAAAGCTCATTACAGTCCAGCTCTCTAATGGTGCTTATGTGAGTTTCTCTGAGAGCTGGACATACACTGTGAGTCTGAGCAGTTGGACCAGTGTTATTGCAGGTTTGATTCATATTTTGTGTTCATTTTAATTTTAGTGAAGGGTTTAGTAATTTTGTTTTATCTGGTTTTTATTCATTTTTATTTCAGTTTTAGGATGAGTTATTTTACTACATCAAGTTAACCTAAATAAAAATAAGAAAAAATAAGAATAAAAATAAAAGTTGCCTTGGGAGCTAGCTTTTATATTTATTTCATATGAATCTGTGGTTCACTGATTTAACATGAATGCATTTTTACAGATGAATAATGCTGACTTCACACAATTTTTTGGTTGGTTAGACAGTCATATATCAGACACACACTTTTCTGTAATGACATTTGTTGGTTGACGCCCAAATAAAGTCATTCATGGCGAAGCACAGAGACACAAAGAAAGAACGTTTTTGACAAAGACATCCATGTAGCTTAATATTCATATTAATTTTTAATAACAATGTTTTTAAAACATAAAAAAACTGGACATTTTGACAGTGTTTTAATATCCTCCATCAAATAATGACAACAACAGCAACACAATACACGACAATAAAAACTACACAAATTATAAAAGACCTAAAACCAAATGTGTTCTGCATGACAAGAGATGTACATGCATGTATTCACACATTAACTCACACGCGCCATTAGCTGAGGAGTCTTCCAGCTGAACAGATGTGGGGAGAATGTGACTGTGTTTGAGTCATTTATGGTGTTCATAAAGAGCTAGTCATCTTACATGAGGACATCAAGTTCATTTTCATATTTGAACCATATCTTCAAATGTTGATTTGTGTGCCTCACTTTAGGCTAAGTGTCTTTAACGAAGTACTTACATTTAAATGAATCATTTGATACAATGCACTTTTTATGTGCATACTTTTTACATTGCACTTACATTTGAAAATACCGTCCTGTAATTAATTTCTGTACTTCCATCTATAATAACACTGTTGACCCTACCTTTACCCCTTAAACCTAACCATAGCACCAAACCTGCCCCTAACCTTACCCATATCCACCTCAATAGCAGCAAATGTGTTTTTCAATTCAACATGAACACAATGGTCCCTAAGAATTCATTCTTTTATTATTAAGTACATAGTATTTAAAGGCACCTAATATAAAGTGGGACCGATTTGTGTATTTTAATCAAACAGGATGAACCAAACCAAGTAACACCACAAAAAAACATGACATAAATCATCAAATCTACTGAGAATACCCACTGAGGATAATTTTTTTTTTACATTAAAAAAAACTTATAAAACAACATCCCAGCTAACAAACATACATTCTAAGAATGGTTCGCTAATGTTCCCATTAAGTTAAGAAAATGTTCATTCTGAATGTTTCCTAAACATTCAAAATTTCCAGTTTTTTAAATGTTTTAAAAACATTTTATTAAAAAAAAAGTTTTACAAAAAGTTAATATGAATATTAAGAGAATATTCCATTTTTATCATTTATTTTTACCATTATGGAAACATTACTATTTAAAGTTCTCTGAACATTCCAAAACAAATAACATTTTAAAAAAAATGTTAAATGAACAACCAACTAAAAGAAAAACAAATGCCATAAACAATGTATAAATGTTTTTCTGTTAATGTTTGAGAACATTATTAAAGATCAGATCACTTTGATCACTCTCGAGAACACAGACCTTTTTTCAGGCAAAAAATGTGAACTCATTTCCAGGTTTTGGCTTACAAAAATACACCATCCCATTCGTAATCCTGGATTTTGACGTTTTTTTCTTTGACGTTTTACTGTGGACCTTGTAATTGCAGAAGCATTAATGAACATCTGCTCTTTCCAGACCTGAAACACCGTCACCATGTCCAGCAAACGAGCGAAGGGAAAGACCACTAAGAAGAGGCCACAGAGAGCCACTTCAAACGTGTTTGCCATGTTTGACCAGTCGCAGATCCAGGAGTTCAAGGAGGCCTTTAACATGATCGACCAGAACAGAGACGGATTCATCGATAAAGAGGATCTCCATGACATGCTGGCATCTTTGGGTGAGTCTGACGGAGAAGAACTTACATAATAAGAGTCTTCTGTATCAAATACTGACCTTCAGTGTGTGTGTGTGTGTTACCTGTGCTCAGGTAAGAACCCGTCTGATGATTACCTGGAGGGGATGATGAGTGAAGCTCCAGGGCCCATCAACTTCACCATGTTCCTCACCATGTTTGGTGAACGGCTCAACGGAACCGACCCAGAGGACGTCATCAGAAACGCTTTTGCCTGCTTCGATGAGGAAGGATCCGGTAAAACAAACACTGCCTCAATATCAAAAGTTTGACCATCACAGATAGTAGTATAAAGGCCCAAACCTGCAAAAATAAAAAAATAAATAAATGTAATAGAAAAATAACAAATATATGACTTTATAAAACAAATATTATTTATTGTTATTTTCAACTTATTTTTGTATTACCTTTTCCCTTAATTTATTATTTTCTGTATTTATTTTTAACTTTATATTTTTATTTATTTTCATATTTATGTGTTCATTTATTTTTTTCTACATGTATTTATTTCCATATTTATTAATACATTAATTGATTTTTAATTTCTGCAGTTTTGGGCCTCCATAATAGAGGGGTGACATATAGGAAAATTTTCTATGATAAATAAATATAGAAATACATGGGAATAAATAAATATAAAAAAAATAAAATAACACATAAAAATGAACAAAAATGTAAAAAGTTACAACAATAGCGTTAAAAATAAATACAGAAAATAATAAATAAAATGAAAAGGTAATACAAATATAAATTCAGGACTAATTAGAGAAAGAAAACTTTTAAATACATATTCTAGATGCTTATGACTTCAGCTACATCTGTACTAGACATAAATGAAAGGTTATACCAATACACATCTCGGACCTGCTTGATCTACATATTAAACAAAGCTGTGTGTTTGATTCTCATCTGCACAGGAGTCATTCATGAAGACCACCTGCGAGAGCTGCTGACCACCATGGGAGATCGTTTCACAGATGAAGAGGTGGACGAGCTCTTCAGAGAGGCTCCCATTGACAAAAAGGGCAACTTTAACTACGGCGAGTTCACCCGGATTCTCAAACACGGGGCCAAAGACAAAGACGACATGTAAACGATCAGAGAGCATCAGCTGCAGCTGCACAGCACATTACATTACAGACACATCAGCATTTATAAGTCAAGAAAAACACAGCATTTCATGTCATTAATATTCAATGATCAATAAAAGAAGCATTTTTCTCTAAATGCATTCAATACAACCAGAATCCAATGCTAACAATCTGTGCAATGTATGTTTTTTGTTTTTATAGGGGACTACAGTATGTTTGAGTAGGTTAAAGAAATGTACTTTGCAGCTGCAGCTGGACATCTTGAGCTCTCTGAATCTGTGCAACTCAGAAATGAAACCATTACATTGGAGATGCCATAAACCTGCAGAAAAAAAAAGTTATTTTTAAGTGTGCATTTGTAAGAATGATCAGCATCTCCCTCTCAATGAGCAATATTATCAGATATCAAAAATATTATGGGTATTTTGAAGTCATTATAGAAAGTCATTAATGGAAGTAAAACTACAGGATGACATTTCTTAAGGTCATCTCCATTTTTCACATTCTCCTCATAACTCTGTGACGCAGACTTTGGGATATGATGATTTTTTCGGTGGTACTGCTACTTGTATTTTCCCATCAAACCCTGTGAATATCTGGCTTATAAAATGTGTATTTACATGTGGCAGCTCTCAGACATGAAGTTATCCATTATATGAACATGACACGTTTTTATACTGAAATAAAGATGGCCTCAAACTACAGTGAATTCTCAAAATCATTTCTGTGCATGCATAAATCAACAGTACTCATTTCTGGACATTTGCTCTGTAAAATAAAGCAATTTCCATTACTCCACCACATTACTACAAATCTATGAAAAACGAAGCTTTATTTCTCTGTAATGCTTGTACAAAAGGACATCAAATAAAATCTTAAGGCAGATATTGCACAGACTAGTCCAAAGGTTTTCTAAGGAAGCAGGTAAGGCACAAATGCCAATTTTACTGTCCTCAGTTACACACACGCACACACGATCATTAAACAAAATCCATGTATTTGGTCGTACAGGAGAGAGCTATGCATATTTGATGTATATACACATTAAAAGCAGGTCAATGCCAGACAAAAACCTGAATGATATTTACATGTTTCACATTGTCATCTAGAAGACCCTTTTTGCAATAAGAACAGTAATAATACAGCTCCAGGAATATTAATATTGGTCTTTCCGAAGAGGTGAAAAAATAGAGTATATTATATGAAAAATATAGATTTACTTCCAGTACCCATCACTGTTCCAGTAACAAACCGAACAATCACAGTGGTTTTGAAGTGTTAGTTAATTAGATCTGTAATACAGCTTTTGATGCTACAATATGACAGTCGGTTTCTTATAATCAGCTCAAAAATGGCTTTAAAAAAAAAAAAAAAAAATGCACCTTATAGAATTTAATTAAAAACTCCCTTTGAGATGTCAGAGAAGGAAATTAAAATGACTCAAACCCAAGAAGGAAAAGTCAAATGAAAACAAACCTGAGATGCAGTGAAAAACAATAAGAAACATGTACAGTACTACAGAACGTGACCTCTGACCTCTGCACTGACCTCAATGAGAACTTGCCTAGCAAACTAATCAGAATTACGGCACGTTTGTGAGAGAATAAATTGAAATAATATGAACTGCTTCATAAAAGGTTAAAATCATTACTACAGAGACGAATCTGTACATGCTCTCAGTTTCATGGAAACTACAAGCATAAAATCATAACGCATCTAGAATCTCTAGTATCCAACAAAAGAGACTGAGGGAATAGCTCATGAAATTTTCTGTTTCTAAATAATATTTGTTAGTTCTCTAGATACATTCACAGATTATGAGAGATAAAGAAGCACTGCAGTTCATCTCAGAGAGGTACGAACAGACTTTAAATTCATCTTGGAAATGCATCAAAAAACACTTTCAGTCTTCCCAATAAATCCACTCACACTCATTAACACATTCACATGATGTCTCCTCTACATTAAGATATGAAAAACACACTTATTAATGCTGATCATCTACTTCACCCAACAATACTGTCAGAACAATTATCATTTCAGCAAAAATAAAGCTACAGCCCTATGATCACGTTACACGAGAAGTGAAGAAAATCAATGCCGGCTCTGTCTTTGAGACGACCTCCCTCCCGCATCTCAGACAGACACGAGACATGAGGGATGATCTCTGCAATACGATCAATTTCCTGACGCACAAGAGCGCGCTCAGATCTTATTCTGAGACTGGACAGATGGTCCTGACAAATTAGACTATAAAGTGCAGGAAATATGACAATAAAAAAACCACTGGGAAAGACTTTCAAAGCAGAGACTGTAGAAGTAGAGGCTTCATCAGCAGTAGCTTTCAGGCAAAATCAGAGCACATTTGGTTGCTAAACGCTGCATGCTGGTCTTTGCATTCACAGATCACTAATAAGTAAAGCATGCTATGACACACATACGTCAAACCCTAGTGGATATACCGATGCAAACAGGCAAGAGCAACTACATATGGAGCTTCTTTATCGAAAAAAACAACACAAGGCCACTTCAGTTACTAATGAAAATCTCTTGGCTGTAAACCTGAGCTGCACAGGCTTTGAGTTTGCTGGTGTTTGCACACGGTAATATTTCCGCCTGAAAGGACCTCCACCTGGTCTCGAAGATCCTGGAGTCTGAAATGCTGGATTATTTTCAAAGAGCATTTATGCATGCCCCTAACTTCATGTAGTTAAAAAGATAAAAGGTTTTGGTCTAAAACTTCACTGTGGTGTAGAGTAGCTTCACTCCTGAATCCCCTGAAGTGAATGTCAGTGAAGAGCCTCTCTGGGTACCAAGCAACATCCATTACAACGATTTGGGAAGGCAGGTTTACATCTGCTCAGAGTCTTCCAACAAAAACAAGCAAACAAATGGAGTCTAAAGTCTGCTGGAGCATTTAGTTAACCGCTTCTGTGACTGTATTATGCGTGTACTGTGAAACCCATGTGCGATACCACATTCGTAGGTGGAGCGGTTTGCCGGACGTTCCACATCCCAGAAGATGCAAAGCTTCCAGATTCTGCATCGGAGACACCAGCTGTGCTTAGATCAACGGGAAGGCCTGGAAAAGCGTGGCTCATTACGGGAACCGATACTGGAAATACTGCGTTCTCCATGCTTGGTGCAGCATTGGATTCGTCTCTTGAAGGCATCTCCGAATCGTCATTTGCGGGTCCGTTTGGTTGCTGTTGCGTTGTTTGTTCTTTCTGCTGGTTGATTTCTTGCTCAGCTGCTCTCTGCAGGGCTGCGTCCACCAGAAGCTTCAGATCGCTGAAATCTTGAGGGCAAAGCTCCGGTGGGGTAGGTGGAGGAGTGTTGAACAGGACCCCAGTCGGGCTCACCACTCCCAAGGTTGTGACAGAGGTAGAAGCAAGTGGGATGGTAGTCAGGTGCTGATCTCCAGTTAGGCCTTCGCGTCTCAGCAGACCTCGCGTGTCCAGCTGCATCAGAGCCTGAACGCCTCCGTCTTGGTTTCCTGACGACGGCAAGCAACCGGCTCCAGCCAGAATTGCTGTTGCAGTGTTACCCAACAGCCTCAAGTCCAACGTGGGGGCAGGGCAAATGACAGAGGGGCGGGTCGAAGAGGCGGGGCATTCTGAGGAGGCGGATCTGTCTGGTTTGCTGGTGCGTCGTGACATTGTAAACTGAGTGGGGTCCTTGCCGTCTTTCCTGAGCAGGTCCGGCAGGAGCCTCCGGCGGGCGTTTATGAACCAATTACAGATCTACGAACAAGATTAAAGATTTCAGTTTTAGAAGCTTAAAACGCCATGGGACTGATCACAATGTGAGACCCTGGACCACAAAACCAGTCTAATGTTGCATGGGTATATTCGTAGCAATAGCCAAAAATACATTGTATGGGTCAAAATGATCGATTTTTCTTTTATGCCCAAAAATTGTTAGGATATTAAGTAAAGATCATGGTCCACGAAGATATTTTGTAAATTTCCTACCGTAAATATATCAAAACTTAATTTGCATTGGTAAGAACTTCATTTGAACAACTTTAAAGGCAATTTTCTCAGTATTTTGATTTTTTTGCACCCTCAGATTCCAGATATTCAAATAGTTGTATCTCGGCCAAATATTGTCCTATCCTAACAAACCATACACCAATGGAAAGCTTATTTGTTCAGCTTTTATTCAGATTTGAAGTACAAATCTCAATTTCAGAAAATTAACCCTTATGACTGGTTTTGTGGTCCAGGGTCACATATATGTAAAGCATACCCACATACATACAGTAGCAAATATCAACTGCTTGATTGCTCGTAACTATATAGGTGTGTCCCAAATCACGTACTTATGCACTATTCTATGATGTTTTGTAGTATAAGTGCGAGTACATGGTTGAGTACACAGTGCGTAAGTGCATAGTGTATAGTGTGTCATTTGGGACGCAGTTTATCTCTTTATAAAGTTTGTAAACAAGTCCAACTTGATCCACATACATACAGTATACGCATGTAAGGTGATAAATACTAAATTATATGCAACATAACAAATAGCAAAACTGCTTGACGTTACGCATCATCGTAAAATGTAAACTATATTATCAGCCAGGACTAATCTGCTAAATGAGCACAATTGGGTTTCCACACATTCTGACTAATGATTTCCATGAGTTTTGGAAGGAAAAAAAAAATCATTTCTATAAAAGAATTACACTGACAAAAACAGAACTAACTAGAAACAGACTATAGGAATTGCCATTTCTTTTACACAACATTTAACATTTTATTAATTCCCCACATTTTTCCAAGGCTAGAAAACCCACTTAAAATTTCCTGATATTTCTAAATTTCCCAGGACTGCCAAAGAAACAGAGAGAAAGAAACATTATCTAAATCCAAATGGGACATTAAACGTCAATAGGCTTTATAGTGTTTCATGCAAATTTTGAACTACAGAAATTGATAAATGCCTGATCCTGTCTTATAATTAAAAAAAAAATTATACTTGCATTTTAGACATCTTTAGTGCAATTCATTTAAAATGAAATTACAGGTATTGTATAATAACAGGTATAATTAAAAGTTTTAAATTGAGGTATCGTTTTGGTGATACTGTCCTTAATATTTTTTTGGTACAGGATCAAAAAAGAAAAAAAAATGCATTTTTTGAATCTAAAGTTGTGCCCCCTGTTGGCGCAGCAGTGAACTGCATGCTGTGTCAGACAGACAGCTGGCTCTAATGGAGACCAGAGGAAATATGCAGCACAGGCCTCGCCGCCCGCATTCCTGCGCTCTGACAACACTGCAGCTCTCGGTCAAGGACAAAACACAGCGCAGACTGTGTGGGAAACTCTTAGTCTTTGAAGATTACAGCCAAATGTAAAAGAGGATCAAAGATACAAAAAACAAACAAAAAAAAAAACTGGAAAGAGAACATTGCTTAAACTGAACTTGATGACCAACAAGACTTTTGACTCTCGTCCATTTTGTAGCTTAATCTAGAAAAAAAACATGCTCACTTAGACAACTGACATTCATAACCAAATTAACAGGCTTATGTACTATATTCTGAAACCATATAAAAGCTGTGAGGAATCGAACCAAAATTTAAGACAAAGTTTACATTTATGATACTTTTATGGCAATTTTGCCTCCTTCTGAGCTTGAAAGCTTCGGTTTCACTGTAATCGCATGGAAAATATTGTACTGATTTGAAATGAAGTAAAGGACAATTTTCAAGTTTAAATTTAGAATACTTTTATGGTAATTTTGTCTTCTTTTGATAGCTTGAAAACTTCAGTTTTATTGTAACTGCACAGAAAATGGGTTTAAAATGAGTGAAGGCCAATTTTTAGATTTAAGTCAAAATAAAATTAAAATGTATGATAATTTTGCATTTTAAGATTAAGAACTAAAGTTTCATTGGAACTGCATGGAAAATATTGTAATGGCTTGAAACTTGAAGGCAAGCTAAATGACAATTTTTGCCTAAAGTTTATGATACTTTTGTATCCAAACTTGAAAGTTGAAAGTTTTAGTTTTATTGTACCTGTATGAAAAACTGTGGGTTTGAAACAACATGAAGCAAGTAAAGGACAATTTTCAAATTGAAGTTTAAAATGCCAATTTTGCCTTTGGAGCTGGAAAACTTCAAGTTTCAAATCAGTACAATATTTTCCATGCAATTACAAGTAAAGTTTAAGTCTAAATAAGATTAAATTAATGATACTTTTATGGTAATTTTGCCATTTGAGTTTGAAAACTTCAGTTTCACTGTAATTGCACGGAAAATATCATGCTGCTTTGAAACATAAATGCAAGTGAAGGACATTTTCAAAGTGTAAATTTATGAGACTTTTGCATTCAAACTCCAAAGTTTCAGTTTTATTGTAATTGCATGCAAAAATACATGCAGCGGTTTAGGCTGAACGATTCCATTATGCCTCACCTGTGACACAGAGAGATGCGTCTGTCCAGACAGGCTCAGTTTCTCCTGCTCTGACGGGTAAGCATTGAAGCGATGCTCGTACAGCCAGTCCCTCAGAACCTGAACGGACTCTTTGGGCAGGTTTCCGCGGCGGCGGCGTTTGGGAGCAGACCCGCTTCTTCTGCCGCTGGTGGACAGGTTGGACAGGCCGTCTTCACATGGGTCACTGTCCGACATGGCAGAAAACTCAGTGTCTCCGTTCTGGTCCTCCTCAAAAGCTGAGATGAAGACGACAACAGAACTATTAGTCTCAAAACAGCGTACATGACAGAGGACTGAAAGTGATTTAGGTTAGATCACAAAAAGTGCCCTTAAATACCAGAAATGCCACAAATGTGTCTACTATGCAAAGTATGCGCATTTTCTGCATGCATAACAACCAGAGGATCTGCTAAATTTGGCAAAATATGCAGTACACAGCATGCAATGCCACATCCTACAATGCAATGCTTCCATTTCATCAATGCAATTGAATTAGCGAATCAGGTCCTATCTTACAACTGAATTGTCTTGGTCTGTCATTTAAAAGTGTCCCACAGATAAATCCGCTTGACTGCACTCCATTTACACATCAAAACACTATTGAGGCCGAACTGCTCCTCCATTCACACCTTCACCACGACGGTGTCTCTTCACCCCCATCCTGACGCTCACAAACCAGATGGAAAAGAAGCTTATCTAGTGCTCTATTGTGCTTTACAGGTGATCCAATCAAGCGTTTTAAATTTACAATGAACATTATCATGAGAGCTTTAACTGTTGATTATTAAGATACCCATTATCACCAGATAAAGCAGACAGTATAATTCACGCATTTGATTCTGAATACAGCCACTAACAATTTGTAACTGTAACTGAAGGGAATATGCTTTTTCAACAGCCAAGTCTAAAACATTTACCTTTGAGGATTTGATCACATACTTGCCTCTGAATCATATTCATTAGCACTGCGATGAAAGATTGCATAACGTTTTTTTTTTTTTTTTATAAAGTTGAGAAGTGCATCATTTCAAGGCCCTTAATCTCAGAACTAAAGTCAGGCCTGTTTAGACAAGGCCAATAAACTCTGGACAAGCATCTTAACTACTAAATGAGTTTAATGTCAAATTAAATTCTCAAAAACACACCAGAAGAGCTTTTAACTCAATCCACTTCCTACTATCACTCTATATACACCAGTTACTACAGTTATTGTTAACAGCCTGTATTTTTGACAGTGATAATACTACGTTTCCACCTTTTTATTAGAGCAGCATTCACAGTACTGGCCTAAATACTTCATTTCTGACAGAAACTGTAGTCAGCATGGTTCTGGGAAAAGCATGCGTGTTGATTTCTGTGTGATAGATAGCTAAACGCAGTGTTTCCGAGTGAATCAGACACACTTCAGCAGCTCAGAGTTTCTTTCTCCTGCTGAAACCTGAAGCCTTAAAGAGCAGCTAAAAATGTGGGAGTTCCTGAGACCCACTTTAACAAAGCAGATTGTATGTGTGTGTGTGTGTGTGGACATTCATGCTCCAGTCTGCAACTGTATCCCTGTTTCACCTATCATTTGTAGCAGTAAGCAGTTTTCTTCAATGTATGTGACTAATGAAAACTTGTGTGTTTCTTGAGGTGGTGGATGAATAATCCAACACAGAGCTTGCAGATTACAGATTATTACATACAATGAAAAGTTGAAAAATGTAAAACTACTCAGAGTGGAATAAAATATTAGGAAAATCCTCCCTTCTGAATTTCATGTGATTTTTTCTCAATTGCACAACTATTAGTTCATGCACATGATTATCGAACATAAAATCAGTCCAACAAAACATCTGAATGAACTCCACATCTAAGACGTCACTTCCCCCTGTCTTTTTTCATATTGCATGCTGATGGAAACGCATAAAAAGTGTGTTTGTGGTTCCAAACAAACAAGAGGGCCACGTCCAAACAAATGATTGAGTAACCTCCGCATCTTCAACGTCATTTACTGCAACTCTGATGATTAGAAAACGTTTACAATTTAAACAAAATACAACAGCGATCAAACAAAAGTGTTTGCAGACGCGCGAAAAAAAGCGATTCACCAAACAAACAAACGCGCGGTGACGTCATCAGATGACAATGATACAATGTAACAAAACGCGTGGAAGTCAATAAAGCTGAAAGATTCGCTTTCTGACGCCGAAGGCCCTTCAGAAACGAGTCTGAACACATTAAAAAACAAACGCGTGGATCAGCTGCTTTATGAAAGGCCAGAATCAGAAGCACATCTGCGTTTCACGCGTTCAGACTGTAAATCACGCCACGCTCGCAGACGTGCAGATGGACAGCGTGCGACGAAACGCCACTCAAACGCACAACACCCCGCATCTGCAAACGAGTCTCACCTCTTTTGTTGGGCTTCATCCTGGACGCTGGAAAAAAGAAATACACAAAATGTTGGAAGTTGCTGATGTGCAAACGCGGGTCCTCGTCAGACGGAGAGCGTGTTCCTCACACACACGCAGAAGCTCCAGTAAGCGATGAATCTGCCCATTCGTGTTTCATGAGGGAAATGATGATCGTGTTGACAAACACCCGTTTACCTGACGCTCTGCTGCTCCAGCGAACTCTCTCTCTCTCTCTCTTTCTACCCCAGTCCGTCCCTCAGTGACAGGCTCTGGGTCCCTCCTCCACACTCCAGGGGCCAATAAGGGCCCCACATCTGTGTGTCATCACTCTTTCATTCAAAACTCACGATTCAAACACTTGTGAGAGTTTATTTTAAGAGCGACATTTTAGATTTTCAATCTTCCAGTCTCTTAAAGAAGTAATCTAATTTTGTACGGTACCAGAGTGACGTTTTCAAATTCGGATCACATTTAAACTTTCCTTTTAATTGAATATTTTTTTAAAATATTTTGTATGAATTTCTGCTTAAATGTTACATGTGCTATTCTAACAAATATTTGTTTTGTTTTTTTTATCCTGTTTTGCATTCGGATTATCTTCTTACCACAGTATCTGACTCTTTATGCATTAGACACTTTTGTGCATATATTTATTATTTGAATTAATTTCATATTGTATATTTATAATATTTTTCATAATAAAATAAAATGTATTTTTCATAAAAATGAAAAATGTTCATCTGAAATATCATAAAAATGACAAATGTTTTAATATAAATAAAATCTAAGTATTTATAGACTTGATAAAAACTTAATATATTTTCAGCTATATATTTATAATATATAAAATAGCTTTATTTTATAAAATATTTATGCAATCTAAATCTATAATATAATTTACAATTATTTTAATTTTTAAAATAAATTAGCTTAACATTTATTTAATAATTTTATCTATTTATAACCTTTTTTCCCGTTTTTCTTTATCTTTTATCAACCACCCATTTTTGGTTAGTATTATGTTAGCTGTAAGAGAAAATTTAATTGAATAGGCTTTCTATCCAATACCAATAATCTGTGTACCCTACTTTAGAATAGAAGGGAAAACGTTCATATGACTGAATTTCTGCTGGTGCGTCTGAACTGATATAACCTGTATATCTCTCACCTGTTGAACCTAAAAGTTCTAAAGTTCAAATATTAGGCCTGGGTATCGAGTTCGATACTTTTTAGGCACCGACCGAATTGCCTCGATACCACCGAGTATCGAAAAACGTCTTGTCGTTCGGTACCAAATTTCGATAAGGGGATAATCTCATCAATTTAAGTGAGGCAATAAGCCTGCAGCACTAGGTGTGTTTGACTAGAAGCGACGCGGCGCTGATTGATCAGTGTTTGACATCCGCGAGAGCGATTCGAAAGCGTACGGAGCAGTCTGCTCTCTATAACGGTTGTGTTTATTACACACAGACTGAAGCGCAACGTGGCCGCCGCGGTGATTTCAGCGTCTGCCTCTCACTAAATGAGGACATAAACACATGAACAACATCTCCAGAACTGCTCTGAGAGTCACTCCATGAGCATTTTACAGTTTGATTTGAGTAAAACTAGCGTCATATCATATACACACAGAACTGTAAATGTATTCATGGCAACCCGTCAAAATAAAAGTTCAGTTTAACTTGGAAGACACGGCGGCAGAAATATATTAATATTGTTCAGCAGAGTGTACATAATGCTACTACTAGGCTACTACTAAAATTATTAAAACTTAATTTTTTTTTAAAGTAATGATCACACAACATTTCTTCCATGTTTTAATTTTAATTAAAAATAAAGAAACATTTATAAATAACTAAATAAAGTTTGATTTTCAATAATTTAAAAGATAAATGAAATTAATGTTTTACGCCTTCATTTGAAAACCAGATACAGAACACAAATTTCTGAGGAAAAATAAAACATTTCATAAGGCTATTTTAAGAATAAATTTGAATAAACTAAGTAGTTTTTATGAATAAATAATGAAATATGAAATAATTAGACACACTACACAGAATTTAATAACAATAAAACATATGGTGAACGAAAATAAAACACCCACTTATGAAAATGGATAAAGATTTTAAATTTCTTGAAGTCTTTAACAACCTAGAATAAATGAATAGAAATGATGATTCTGTCTGAGCTATGTGTTTTAAAACAAACACGCACAAGTGTAAACTGAAAACTATTTGAGCTTTATTAAAATTATTTGCACTGATTTATTGTGTTGGATATATTTTGTTCCTTTGTGCAGTGGGTCAGGAGATGAGTCTTTGAGTCTGTATCAATGTCAACAAGCTGAAAAAAAATAAAACCAAAGTTTTTTTTTAGATAATGTAATCTTGTTAAAACTGATTTCATAAAATTGGTATCGAAAAAAGTATCGTTCAGGAACCGGTATCGAACTCAAGGTATCGGTATCGAAAATTTTTGAAGGATACCCAGCCCTATCAAATATATTCATGTCATATGGACCATGACAGGACATGCAACATTATGTTTCTGAACAAAAAATTGTTTCTCAATTATAAAGTGTAACTTTGCCAACATTGTCTGAATATTAACGCCCGTTGGAATAAAAAGCTTTTATTTAAAAAGTTTAAAAAAGTTTTTGTAGGAAATGGTTGAGTGTTTGTTTGCATACAGGTCAGATTTGTGATGTATTTTCTCAACGCCTGTGGCAAATCTCACTCTTTCATATGCAGGAATGTGCAGTTCACACTCACAGAGAACAACAATTAAACTCTGAAAAGAACTGCTCATATTTCACTTCTGCAGCTTCAGCTTCCTAACCACTCAGTGTGTGAGATATTCTGACCTGAAATGTTGTTTGCAGATGGAGAAAATGGGTTTCAAGAGACTAAGACCACATTAATAATCTTACATATTCTGAATTATATATGCAGTCAAAGCAAAAATTATTCAGACACCAGATATAATTTTTGATATCTTTTTTTACTAGTGGGTGCAGGACACTATAGTTGATTTATGTAAGTGAGGATAGCAAAATAAAGTAAACCGCGACATACCCAAAAATTCTTCATACAGTGGACTACCAGTAAAACTGATAAAAAATTTGATTTGACACTCTGACCTGACCATGTTTTGTTACAAACCTATCAAAATGATCTGACATTATCAAGATGAATTTGTTCTGACACAGTTTAACTCTTGAGTTCTTGTCATATTTTATTACCAACTATAGCAAATAAACTGTGATAATGTGAGAAATTCTGAAGGTGTCTGAATAAATTTTGGTTTGACTATATATGTATGTATATATATATATATATGCATTGTACAAAGTACAGCCATTAAACTTAACAGGGTGATCCATCCACTTAATTGGGTGTTTAAGTCATAAATTCATAATCCATCATGCTGAGAAAGAATAAAGAGTCAGAAACACATTTGAACTTAACTCAGATTTACTGTATTTCTTACTAAACAAAAGACCCTGACATACACAGCCTAAACTTCATATAGCATTAGACATATTGAACAAATCCTAGTCAGTAAAATATGTGCTTGTTTCATAAAATATTGATTATCAATCTTTATAATAATAATCTTAATTCTTGTTGCTACAAACTCTTGCATTTAGATGATTTATTGTTTGACGACCCCCAAAAACTAGTAAAACAGCTGAAGAACGTCAGGTCGACGTGGAGATCATCTCGCCCCGGATAAGAGAGGGTTCGTGGGTCGTAACCTGACCGCTGTTGTGTTACTCCACTGCTCAGTCACTTAACAGGTGTATAAAAGAGTTTATCTAGTATCCAAGCAGCATGAACAGAGAGGCGCAGAACACAAATCCCTGTGCTGCAAATGAGAGTTTCTCCGACACGCATCTGCTGCTCCAGATCCAGGTGTGCTGAGGAGATGAACGGTGGTTTCTGAAGCACACGCGCTCTCTGATCCACGAGAGGCCATCGTCCTCAGGGAAGCCCACGAACATGATCGAGATCACATGTGAACATACAGCCGGACGTGATCGGGAAATGAAGTGAAAATCAGTTTCACAACACTGAAACACCAGACACTGAAAAACACAGGTCGTCAGGTGGACAGCTTAAAGACATTCAACTGATACAACGATGTTTTCATAGAAAAGATTGAGCTAAGAAAAATAAATGATCATAACATGGTATCTATAGAGTGAACAGGTAAAGAAAAAACATACAAATTAGTATTTTTGCAAACGTTGGTGGTTGATGCGTCTATATTTCTCAGTGTGCTTAAAACATTCGGGCATTAAGAGTGTCTTGTTTCCATCGGAGACACTTCAGTATGTCAAATGACATCCATAAAACATCTGCTTACTGAATCCCTGAACAGATTTGCTGTTGTGTAGATACAGATAATGCTGACAGTAACTTCTGATGTGATGATTCAAGACTCAAAATTAGGCATTTGATGAACAACTGCTCAATAAAATAAAAAAGAAAAGAAAATATTAGATGGAAAGGGTACCCATCATTATAATTTTATTTTATTTGTGAACATGCTATTTTGAAACATTGTTTGTTTTTCAGTTTTCAGATATATTACTGTAAGCTGGATGTTTACTTTCATTTTTTTTGTAAGTCCCATTCTTTTCATATTTATTCATTACTCAAATGTAGTTTTATACATTTATCTTCCTACAAAATTACTGTAATGCATGAAAAAAATGAAACGTATTATGAAATGTCATGATGTATAAACACCATAAAATATAGATATACATACAAATTATTATTCTATTTATACATCATGGTAGAATTTTTGTGCTTATCTCTGCAGATTTAATTGGGGAAATAGTACCAAAGGCTGGTAAAACATTAATAAATCAGGTTTCCCACAGGAGAACAGTGATGTGTGTGGAGCCTTGAGTAAACACAGGATATGAGTATTCAGATAGTCCTGATCTATTCAGGTTTATCTGTGGCTGTCAGACGTTCACAGGGCTGAATATGAGAGGACTGTCAGACAATCAGCAGGTGTCAATGACCCGACCGACACCAAATGGAGGGAACGACTGGGAGAGGCTGAAAACTGAAATGGTGCAATTCACACCATCAGCGGCTGAATGACACACAATAGCAGCCAATCACTGAGCTGTTAGTGGAGCGGCAGTTTGGGGACACTGAATGCACAGCTGCAACAGTTCATGGGTTCATGACAATATATGTGATGAAAAATAATGTATAAATGTTAAAAAGTTGGGGGTCAGTAAGATTTTTTAAAAGAAATTAAAATTGTTATTCAGTAAGGATGCATTAAATTGATCAAATTTGACAATAAAGACAACTGTAATGTTATAAAAAAAATTCTATTATTTCAAATAAATGCTATTCCTCAAAGAATCCCGTAAAAATATTGGGCAGCACAACTGTTTTCAACATTGCTAATAATCAGAAATGTTCATTGAGCATATTATATATATCAGCATATTAGTATGATTTCTGAAGATCATGTGACACTGAAGACTGGAGTAATGATGCTGAAAATACAGCTTTGATCACAGAAATAAATGACATTTTACAATATATTCAAATAGAAAAGAGTCATTCTAAATTGTAATAATATTTGACAATTTTACTGTATTTTAGATCTAAAAAAAATGCAGCCTTGTTGAGAAGAGGAGACTTTTAAAAACTAAAATCTAACTGACCCCAACTTTGGAAACGGTAGCACATGGAAAGAATTATGAAATATATGCAGTAAGTTTGTATTGGACAAATCAAATTAAGTCAGATTAAATATATAAAGGATGAAATTAATAAAACTGCATTAATATTAGAATATATAGGTAAGATTTCTTAATTTGCAACTTTATCAAATTCTTTTAAAACAAACCTAACCACCTTCTTTGATAAAAAAAAAAATTGCATAAAGATGTTTTCAGCCTTTTTCTCAAGTCCAACCTGAACCACATCAAATGTGTATTTGTAATTCTCTGTATTTGTGAAAAATCCCAGTAAAGACTTTCCCAAAAGTTTACAACATCCCTGATCAACACTTACAGAAACGTCTGCTTCATCTAGTGAAATCTGTCATATCTCATACTATATGTGGCCCTGGAGCACAAAAGCAGTCTTAAGTCGCTGGGGTATATTTGTAGCAATAGCCAAAAATACATTGTATGGGTCAAAATGATCAAATTTTTTCTTTTATGCCAAAAATCATTAGGATATTAAGTAAAGATCATGTTCCATGAAGATATTTTGTAAATTTATTACCATAAACATATCAAAACTTAATTTTTGATCAGTAATATGCATTGCTAAGAACTTCATTTGGACAACTTTAAAGATGATTTTCTCAGTATTTAGATTTTTTTTGCACCCTCAGATTCCAGATTTTCAAATGGTTGTATCTCAGCCAAATATTGTCCTATCCTAACTGTGCGTTCACACCGCCGCCGGCGAGAGCGTCAAAATTCGCCCTGACCGCCCTGCCAGCAACGCTGTAGAAAGATTCGTGGACGCTCTGACGTAGATCGTATGCTTGTCTTGTATTTAAAGGGGCCACAAAGCAAACAAGCTTGTTGATCTTGTGCAGACTGACCACAAGCAGGATATAAGTTAACCTCATGAAATATTTTAAATGTGAAAGTGAGAAATTGATCGATGGAAAGAACTTTATTGTAGTTACATGTTTGCTAACAAAATAAACCAATTAAAAGCCATTTGTGTGGTGTGGATTTGTGTTCATGGTTAAGTGCTAGTCTAATTTCAACATTATAGGAGACATTTACTAGCCTTGGTCTTTAATTAACATTAATTTGTGTGCAGCCTACATTACAAACTGTCCAGATTGAAGTGTAGCCTTAATGCAATTGGTCAAATCGGTGTTGTTTTGAGCAAATGAATTGCATTCCCGCTGAAAAACAAACGTTCTAGCGGGAAAATGTCCCCTATAAATAGTGTTGCGCGCCTTCTTATCAAATTACGCAAACAGGGACACGTCATATATTATCGGGAAACCCGCCACAGCAATAATTAACCTCCTCCATTTTGCTTGGGAGCTAATGTGGTCGGAACCAAAGTTTACAGGGCTGCGTTCTCTGGAATCCTCTCAAGCGGTGGACCTCTACATTCCGACTGGTTGCCGCCGAACCGCGTCATAGCTCATTACCATAAAGTTGACCTGATTTCAACTCTCCTCGATGCTCTCACCGTCCAAGACGCGCCGCGCCGCTTCTCGCCGCCGGCTCACATTGAAAATGAATGACTTCCGGCTACTCTGACGCTCTCGCCGCCTGCGGTGTGAACGCACGGTAACAAACCATACATCAAAAGCTTATTTATTCAGCTTTCAGATGATGCATAAATCTCAATTTCGAAAATGACCCTTATGACTGGTTTTGTGATTCAGGGTCACATATTTAAACTAACAGGGGGAAAAATGGGAGAAATGATATGACAAGTGCTACAAGTACAGATTTGTGCAGTTTGAATGAGAAACTGGAGGATGAAAAGGAACGAAGAATCATATTTAGCTGATTATTAAAATGGTGAAGTTTTATTGCACCGTCAACGTGTTTTAGGGAGTGCTGATTAAATTGTGAAATTATAATCTTTGATATTGCTACAAGGGTCGTAAAATTACCCACAATAATGAGCCACAGGCACTTCATTCAGAAAAACATTAGGTTGGGTTGTTTTCCTTAAAGCAAAGCAGAAAAAACAAGGACAGCTGGGATTGAAAACCTGTTTAAACTCATGACAAGACTTCAGGACCTGAGATGGACACAACTGAGGTACGACAGCTTTCATTTGATAAACCACAACACAGGGAAAATGGAAGAGCGCCACCTGCCTGACCTGAAACACACCACATCTGTTTATCAACCAGCAGCACAGCTGGCTGGAGAAAAGCGTTTCTATCGCTTCCATCAATCCAAACCGTTAACAAAAGACAAGGAGCATCACTGGCTGAAGGAAGAGAGGAAGAAGAACAGAAACCGAAGCGTGTAACAGGAAGACGTGGATTTCGGCGGGGAAAGACGCGAGCGGCGGATGTTTCTACGTTACAGGAGTTCTTATCCAAAATATTAGAACATTTAAATCAATCTGATAGAATTTAGGACAATAATCATTATCAATAGCAGTCTGATATTAATTATCATATCAATAATAATATTATTAATCGCAACTAATAAGATTCGTTGTGAGGTTTTCCTTGGCAGTCCCACAGCGTGGTTTCCGTCCCCCTCTCTCACCTCTGTTTATTAAAAGACCAAAGCAGCTTTTGGTGTTGTGTGACGCCGGAGCCCTTGAGCTTGTTTGGTGTGCGTCTGCTCGTCTCCTCAGAGCCGCGTCTGCGCTTCGGGCACGTAGATCTCGATGCTGTCTGCGCTCTCGGTGGCTGAGTTCTGCTTGACGGACTGAGCTCTCTTGGCCGCCATGAGCCGCTTGCGAGCCTCCTGTCTCTGTTTGTCCACAGTGTCGTTGCTCTTCTCTCGGCCCAGGGTGGGTTTACTCTTCCCAGGCTTCTTGGGAACCGGAGGAGCCTGTTTCTGGTTCTCCTGAACGTCAGTCACGCGGCCGGAAAGATCAGAGATGGAGAGACACAAACCATAAGAAACAGACTCTTAATGCATGCTTTGGAGTCAGCATTGTTATTGTATTGTTTGAAACTATTCACAAAATAGCTGAAATAACAACTGAAATAAAATCAAATATGGATATGCAAAACTTAAGCTTAGCATCTAACTGAAAATAAAGTATTACAATTACATCCTTTTCAACAAGGATGCATTAAAATGATTAAAATTGATCAAAAGACATTCATAATGTTACAGAAGATTTAAAGAAAAAAAAATGCTGCTTTTTTCAACTTTCTATTCATCAAAGAATGCAATCCTGAAAAAAATGTCATGGTTTCCATGAAAATATTAAACAACATTTTCAACATTGATAATAAAAATAACTATAATAATTAACAATTGAGTAGCAATAATAATTAACAATTATTACACAGTAGATCAGCATATTAGAATGATTTCTGAAGGATCATGTGACACTGAAGACTGGAGTAATGATGCTGAAAATACAGCTTTGATCACAGGAAATATATTACTTTTTAACATATTTGTACAATAGGAAACCTTTCTTGTAAATTGTAGTAATAATATTTCACAATATTGCTGTTTTTACTGTATTTTTAGTCAAATAAATGCAGCCTTGGTGAGCAGAAGAAACAAAAACATTCATTCAATCATTCAATCAAAAACATTAAAACATGTTATTATTCCCAACTTTTGAACAAGTAAATTAAATTAAATTATGTAAATTAAATCTAATTAGAAAAAAAAAATATATATATATATAATAATAATAATAATAATAATAAAATAATAATATATATATATATATAATTAAATAACAATGACAGAAGCACATAAAAATTACTAAAACTTAAACTAAAATAAAAAACTGAAAATATAAAAATAAAAGCTAATTCAAAATACTATAAAAGTATATAAATAATACTAAAATAACACTGTTCTGAGTGTGAATATCTACATTTGGAAATGACAATTTAACATCCGCATGGCATCTATGGCATTTATTTCTGTATTTATTTCTATTCCTGCTGATGTTTCATTAGCTGTGTTTGTACCTGCTTCTCCGGCGAATCTCCTTCCAGCTTCCAGTCGTTTGATTTGAGATGATAAAGCTCGTCAAACTTCAGGCTGATGTCTTCTATTGAGAGCTGCAGGAGATCCCAAAACCCAGCCAGATCTTGAGCCGTGGGTCTCGGGTTTGCGTTCACATTCTGAACAGACAGGAATATATATGAGTATATATATATTATTTCATATGGAGCAGCATTTCACACAAATATTTCTTCAGTTGTCCACAAGAGGGCGACACATCTCAAGATATGTAATTCTGTTGCATATAAATGTGCCGCTCTTGCCATTTTCTGATTCTGAGAAGCTGATTTGATTACTAATGCTGAACTTTAGTCAGAAAGGATTCTGTATTTGAGTTGACGAACAAAAACAGACCAAAATACAGAACTTTCAAAGAGCCTTATTAAAGATATATGTGTGCAACCAAACAGTTGATGGTCCCATAGTATTTTTTTCTTCCATACTGTGGAAGTCAAGGGGTACCGGCAACTGTTTACCTTTTATGCTTAAATTACAGGTTTGGAACAACTTGAGGGTGACTAAATCACAGAATTGTCATTTTTGAGTGAACTATCCCTTTAATGAACACAAACAGAATGAATTTGCGAATATTGTTCGTAAACTCACTCTTACATAAATTATTGCACTGAATTGAAGATAACAGCAGTTTTGTGAATAATATACACAAATTTATTCTGCTCAGTATGTTCTGTACTTCTGTCTCAGTAAATGAAACACTGAAACTGAAATAATTCTGTCCGCTGGAAGCGTGTGGTATAGTGTTTCACTGACTAAATAAACAACACAGGAGTATTATGTGCTTGAACTGCTGTGATTGACCTACCAGGTTTTGTTCACACAGGCCTCTGAACTGCTGGAACTTCTGGGACATGAGGAGCTGAGCGCTGCCCACCGCACTGCGGACCTTCCCCAAAACTACAGACAGACAGACAGATGGATAGAGAGACAGAGAGAGAGAGAGAGAGAGAGAGAGAGAGAGATACAGAGAGAGAGAGAGCAGAGATCTGTAAGTGTTTGGCAGAAAGAGCTGAGGAAAACTAATGAACCAGGCGTATATAACAGACAAACAGAGACTGTGAAGAATGGTAGAAACACTAGAGCTGCTCAGAACACATGTAATTAACCTAATTAATGAGGCACTTTGTTTCATTCATTAAGAGAAATCAAAGCCTGTGTGCCACTTCCAAAGGTCTAACTAATGAAATCACAAAAACACCTGAAATCACCTACAGCAGCCACCTCAAAACACACCACAACAGTGTTATTCAGTCATTACAATTATCTGTTAATATTTTGAATGAACTCTTATTTCCATATTTTCAGTTTTATTCATTTTCAGTTGCTGTTTTTTTATTTCTATTTAACAAATTCATTTTTATTTCAGTTTTAGTAATCATAGTACTTAAACTCATTTCAGTAACACTTCTAAATTTTAGTTTAAGTTTTTTTTTAACTTCAACAAAAAAGTTTGTTTCTCATCTAATATTTAATTCTAATATTTTCATTTTAGTTAGTAGTTTTATGTGCTTTTGTCATTTTTATTAGATTTTTTTTAAAAAAATGTCTATTTAGCTTCAGTTTATTTTTATTTCAGTTTTAGTAATTATAGTACTTCTTCATTTTAATATTCAGTTTTATTTCAGTTAGTTCAGTTAATTTCCATTTAAATTTTTAAAGTTTAAGTTCTTCATCTAATATTTAGTATTTTAATACAGTATAATATTGTAAAGTGATATGTAAAGTAAATATGTAAAGTGATACCTATTGGTTATAATTCTTTTGCACTTTAATCTGTGTAAATTTTTTTTACTTTATACATTTTTTGTGCATTGCTTTATTGCGTTTAAATGTTCAGTTATTTTTGTTAGAAGAAAAAAGTTATTAAACCTGTTTTTGCAACTAAATTTCAATATCGTGATAATACCGTGATGAAGCATTATCAATTAATCGCAACATGAAAATCTGATACCGGCACAGACGCACTCAAGAGATTATTCACCTTGTGATTGGCTGAATGTTAGTCCACTCAAATCTAAGTAACAAATCAGAGAACATGGGTGGAAATATTGGCAGTCGGTCAAAAAATGTGCAGGGGGTTTCTAACAGGCTGTCCTACACCCCTGTCCTCAAATCCCCCAGAACCCACATGCAGTCTTACCTTCCTCAGAGAGCTGGTGCTCTTTGGTCTCTTTCTCCATCTGACTGCACCAGCCCTCCATCCGGCCCGTCTCGGCCTGCAGGAGCTTCAGGAACCAGTGACCATCCCGCCGGCACGCGGTGGCCCCTGTGGAGGCCGTCAGCGGCTGGGCAGGGCCTCCGTTCCCCGTCCCGTTCCCGCTCTCCAGCCAGGGGTCCGGCGGCGGGAGGGATGACGGGTCGAGGGCCGGATCCAGACTCTCAGAGAAGGATGAGGAGCTGCTCTGTGTGGTGGAGCGATTGGTCAGGATCTGTCTGGAGGGGCCGCTGGTCGTCACCACCACATCGTTATCATGACTGCCGTTATCAAGGGAGAGCTGGGGAGGCGAGTCCACCGATTGGCTGGCGCTGTTGACCATGACTTTCTTCTCGGTGTGTTTGGAGTTGGATGGGAACGTCAGCGATGTGAGCGAGAGATCTTGCGTGTCTGAATCCGTCTCTTGCCTAGAGGCCATACTACTGGAGCGGCTGAAACTAACACACAGGGTCAAATGAGGTCACTTAAAAATCATATCAATTACGTGGCCAACTCCAGACATACTAAACTACACAGTCTCCCATTAGATTCTGTTTAACGCTGTGCTAAACAGCAGAAACTAGGCCATATTTGAGCTGGAGCATGAAAATATATGCCCTCTCGAGCGACTACAGCTTGGCTCGGGATTCTGGCATCTTCACAGGCCAGCGATGTTGGCATGAACTGTGTGCAGATCTGTGTTTGACAAAATTAAAGACCGTGTTTAATCAAGTGGGATAGAGGATGATTTTAAAAGAAGTTGAGTTGATTAATGTTTTCAGTTTACACCAAGAATGCCACTTAAATTAAGGAATTAATTAATTTATTAATATAAAAAAAACTTTTAAACTTTAAATCAATTTAAATATTTGTTTGTAATGTTTTCAATAATTTAGTAAAATGTAAAAATGAAAATTAATTTAAAATGCAATTATAAAAACGTTTTCAGTCAGATTTTTAAAAAAAGCATCTTAGGTTCACCAAGGCTGCATTTATTTGATTAAAATACAGTTAAATCAGTAAGACTGTGAAATATTATTACAATTTAAAGTAACTCTTTTCTATTTGAATATATTTTAAAATGTACTTTATTTCTGTGATGGCAAAGCTGCTGTTATCAATGTTGAAAACCGTTGCTATTTTCATTTGAGATGCATTTTTTTTCAGGATTTTCTGATGAATAGCAAGTTTAAAAGAACAGCATTTATTTGAAATAGAAAACTTTTGAATAATTATATTATAATTTAATTATAAATGTCTTTACAGTCACTTTTGTCAATTTAATGCTTCCTTGGTGACTAAAAGTAATATTTTCTTAAAAAACAAAATCTTACTATATATAATATATATAATAATTGCATTGTTATTACAATAATGTTATTGCAATCATTGCATTATTTCCCTACATTCTTATACAGTTTTTGTTCTGATTTTCAAAAACAGAGCTGGTTGGTTTGGTTCAAGACTCAGAACTCTCTTTACTGATGAATCTTCTAAAAACAATACAGAAAAACTGAATGAGGAAAAATACTTCCAGAACCAAGCCAAGGCGGCTGAAAAAAATTGCCTGTTTACAGTTGAGTTCAGTTTCCAAGACTTTATGTGGTTTATTATACAGTGAGCAAGAAACAGAAAGTGAAGCAAACTCACGTCCAGCCGTCCTCCACTTGAACTCCGATCGACTGGAATCTGGCCAATGGTGGCGTCTCAACTTTAGCCTGGATTTCCTGAATACAGTCGACCTACAAACAGCAGTGAAATATCATTAAAGGGGTCATCGGATGCAAACTTCACTTTTACATGTTGTTTGAACTGAAATACACAACCACCCTATAATGATAAAAATCCACCCAGTGTTTTTTTTAAATCCCGATAAATTATAACCCCTTTCTCATATCAAGCCGTTCACAGATTCTTGGCAGAATGATGTAGTTCTGCACAGGCCCCTCCCATGATTGTTGATGGACACAAGCATTTCAGCATAGACCCGCCCTGAGTGAGCTGTCATCAGTCCGCCATTGTTTCACTGCTGAAGCAGGTGTAGACAAGAATGTCTCCTAAGCGACTGAGGTGTTTTGTTGTTGGATGTATTAATGAACATAGCAGTCGTCATTTACGCCTGACATCTGAGCCGCTGAAGACGCAGAGGATTACCTTTGTTTTTGAAGGAAATGCGCCCCGGATCTACCTAAAGGCATCTATGTTCGCGCGAATCATTTATGATCCAGCTTCACATCCAAAAGAAGTGAGTATGAGGTTTTTTTTTTAATGAATCTTTGCAAATTGCCTTTCCTAATATTGTGCTAGTTAGCAAGTTTCACGATGAATGCGGCTAAAGTTTATAGTCTCTCAGAGAACCACACAGAAGAGAGGAGTGGGGTGAGCAGAGCTCATTAGCATTTAAAGGGACATGCACCGAAACAGGTCGCTGTTTTTGACAGGGTAAAAAGGGTTTTGTTTTACACTACCATTGAGAAATAGTCAAAGTATGTTATAGACTTTTCATTAAGACCCTAAAAATCATATCAGCTTGTGGAAAATGGGCATCCAATTACCCCTTTAACATTCAATGATTAAAATCCACTCATATTCAAGTATGTGACAACCTGAGCTTAGGGCTAGGCGATATGGGCAAAAATTCATATCTTGGTATTTTTTGGCTGATTTGCGGCATAAGCGTTTTATATCTCTGTATATTCTATAATTTAAAAAAAATCTGTATTTATGTATGTGTTATATATATATATATATATATAATACACATCCTGCCCAATGTTGTCCAATGAAACAATGCATATTAAAGGCTATGAAAAAACAAATTAAGTAACCATGTAGACATATATTATGTGCAAAAAAAGGGTTAAAATCACATTACATTCTAACATTGTAACATTGCAATCTAAAAACAAAAACAATGCTTTTAAAGCAAAAGTTAAATTCACTAAACTAAAAATGAAAATAAAAAAGCACAGACTAATTGAGTAAAAAGGTTATTTTGATTACCCCAATAAAGTCACTTTGCAGTTAGCGCTATCATACAAATACACTTACTTGTGACATATGTAGAATTTTAAGCATACATTTATTGTCCAACTATAAATATTTCAGCAAAATGTATATTTTAGTCAGAATTATTGAGCTCCATCTGTTTGGTGCGCAAGCACGCAGCGGCGCTCGTTCAGTGAAGTCTGTGAAGTTTAGCGGAGAATCGCCAAACAGAAGACTCATGCACTTCTGACAGCAAAATGGAAATATTTCCATGGCTTTCTAACATTTACAGATGGAGAATATACCTTTGAAATGTAAGTTATCCATTAAGGAAAACAGCACATCTCAAACACGTTAAACAGCGCGAGTAGTGTCTCTGTAAGCAGCACACGCAGCCTTTCTGTCAGAGCATCTGCTGCTTTAAACTATACAAACCTATAAACTATACTATATCTTACGGGTTTTTAATACCCTTAATATAAAGCTTGTCACATGTTTAGAACAAACTGGATAATGTACTTTCTCTACAGCAGCTCAGTCTGTGTCCTCTGCTATATTTTTCAGATGCGCTCGTATCAAACTACTGTATATCGATATAAACGGTATTTCCATTTACATACGGTTTTACTGTAAAAGTATACTGATATATGTGACCCGTGCTGGCAAAATGAGTCAGAATGCGCACCGGCTAATATTGAGCTACAGACAAAAAAAGTGAAATGTCAAATTTGGTCGAATTTCAGGTTTTCACAAAAATGATTTCATTAAGCACTCATCTAGCAATCCCAATGCTCCAAATAGTAATTAAACATCTAAAATGATCTTTATTTGTACGTTTTCTGAGAGGAGTACCTTTTTCTCCGCTTGCTTCTTGCGCTGCTGCTGAATGATATATGAATCACGCACATAAAGGCGCTTCCACGCGATCCCAATACCTACACATACTGTATACGCAGAATTACAGTATTTAAGTAGGCTATTCATGCAAACATAATCAGTTATGTTTTAAGTGAATGCTTAGGTAACTGTTGGGAAATCATCGGATGTGTAACATCATATTAGATCCGTGCAGTACAGTTAGTCTTAATATACAGGCCTAGGCCGCCTGTCTCATTAACGTTAATTTGCTTTTTCAGTTTTAATATTCAATTAATTTGTAATGAACACCCTAAAGTGATTTTTACATTTGATTATTTGTTTTTCTTACTTGAATGCTTTTGTTTAGGTGCAAAATGAAAAAAGTAATGCACTGTTTCTTTCTTATATTTGTTCTAATGGGTTTTTTGGGGTTTTTTTTTCCTGTTCTTATAAAAAATGACTATATTGTGATTATTAATATAGTAATGATAATTAAGAAAAGAATAGTAGGAAAAGAAGCAACGTTGTTAGGTGATTTTGCTTTGGAACCTTCAGAAAACTTTAACTCTGTTTTTCTCAGAATAGACTTTGCTGACGATATCGAATTCAAACGGCTGTAGCTCAGTCATTTTTTTTTTCGTCCGATCCCAACAAATCATATATCATTTTGAAGGTCTTTTAATGGAGAATGTGAAAATAAAATTAAACTCATTTTTGAAAATTTGACTCATTTTGCCAGCACAGGTCACATATCGTACAAACTCAATATACCGCCCAGCTCAAAACAACTCACTTGAATCCCAATGGAGGAGAGTTTCCGTCGTGGGACAGGGTCTACAGGGGGTTCGTCGGCAGCGAGCGCTTCCCCCTTCACCTGCTCATGATGGGATTCGCGGAGCAGGTTTGGAGAGATGACCACAGCCGCTGGTATCTGGGGCTCACGAGGTGGAGCTACGGGAAGCTGGGGTCGTGACCCTTTGGCCAGACTGTTGGCCCGCGTGCTGTCGAGGCTGTCGGAGGAGTTGCTGCGTCCTGATTGGCTGTTGACCTCGCTCTTGCGGTCGTGGGGGTCAGGGTAGCAGTCCTGTGCGGACTCTGTGCTGCTCTGCACTGTGACGGAGATGAAGGGTTTGGAGGTGGTGCGAGGAGGGACAGGAGGCGGAGCCACCTTCTTACAGGTGGTCATACATGTGGAGGCTGCAGACAGAGAGAGAGAAAGGAAGAAAAAGATTAGAGTGATGAGACTGATGGCAAGACATTTGACACGTCACTCGAACTTAGTATGCAAGATATGAAATCACTTCGGTGGTTGACGTGATGTATATTTGTACACACTTTTTTTTTAAACAGATACTGATATCAGGAGAAAGTATCCCCGAGGAGACAGTATTTTTCCCATAATTTATATGCACAGCGCTGTTTAACATAACTAAATGATCTTTAGACTACAGCAATGAATACATAACATACATGAGTTATATATTCCTTTTATACTTCTTAATATATATTAAAAACAACAACAATGATAACAGCATATATATATATATATATATATATATATATATATAATTACCATTTTCTTGTAAATATTTGAAATACTAACATAATTAATTATTAAATATATATGAATTTAAAATTTGTTGTTCTAAATGTTCACAAATTTATTTTCATCTTTGTTTTTAATGCTTCAAAATGAATTGAATCCAGTAATTCTGCAGTAGTAACTTAAAAATAGAAAAACATACAAATTCATAATTAATAAATTCATATATAAATCCAAATAGTCAGAATACATACAGTATGCATACAATTTCACATATAAATTATATATACAAAAATTATATATATATATATATATATATATATATCATTTTTCCCATAACTGATATATGCACAGCCCTGTTTGACACAATAATAACTAAATGATCATAAAACTACAGCAATGAATACATAATATACATGATGAATATCTTAAAAACAACTACAATGAAAATATTTATAATCAACTTTTTTTTGTAAATAATGTTGATGTATTGCTATCTAAATGGTAACAAACTTATTTTGATGCTATGCATTCATTGGTTCAAAATAAAAAAAATTGCTGCTGTAAAAGGTTCAATAAATATTTACTTGTACTATTAATAGTAATGTAAGATTACAAATATATTTAAATTCATTGTAAATATATGAATATAAATTCAAATTCGTAGTCAGAGTACATATATTCATAATACTGATTATTAAAACGGACTCAAACACATAAACCTGCAAAGGCCGAGATTGATGAGCAAATTCAAAGGCTGCTGGCTTTTTGTTTTCTTCTAACAATAATATTAATTCTATACCATTAACAACAGCACTGATTCTCAGCTGTAGTCTGGTCTCATTCTCACAGCTCTCAGCGTGTAGATGTGTCCGTGTGTGTGTGTGTGTGTGTGTGTGTGTGTGTGTTTTGTCCATGTTTATGATGGCAGTGACTCTGACGCCAACACAGCCTGCGACCTTTCTTTCCAACAACACAGTTGTTTTTCCAGCCCCGCAGCAGCCCCGAAATGTATCTGGACTCCAAAGCCACGCTAAAATGTCTGAATGTCACTGAATTAGATAAAATATCAGACTGAGTTGTAAAAAAAAAGATGCACAAACACACTAAAATATCCAGCATAAAGATCCTGCAGCATTTGAGTCGCTGCATAAGAGTATTTGACCTCATTAATTTATTTGTTCACAGAACTGATTGTATTAGCAGTTTTTAAGGGGTTACCAGAGAAATAAAGTGGATTACATTTATGCATTTAGCAGATGCTTTGATCCAAAGCAACTTACAAAAGAGTAACAAAAGCAATTTGTCAGAGAGCCAACAATATTTCTAATATACAATGGCAGGTTTATTAGACAACTAGATTAGGAAGCAAGCTAGAGAAGAGGAGAAATTCAGAGAAGAAAAAGATTTCATTTTGCCAAATATATGCCCAATATAACCCCAGTGTGCATCTCTCAGTATGAGTTCACACCGCCGCAGCAGCTCTCGGGTGGAGTTGGCAGACGGAAACGATGGCAAACATAACAAGCCCACAGGAATCCTGTATGTGTGTTGTAAATTTGGGCGTCAGAGTATGCTTCATACTCAAACGTTATGCAGAAACTACATGCTGTCACTAGATACAAAAAGTCAGGAGATCCAGCATAATATTCTTAAAAACTTTTCAATGAAAAAGTATGACAAAGCCATACTGAGGCTTCAGTTCAGATGTACATGTTAAATGAGCTCTCATGACTGCTCATAAGCCCAGCGCAAACTCTCAAACACATTCAGCAAACATACAGACAAAAGCTGATCTACATGCGTGCTTTCATGTTAAAACTCCCCCTAAACTGATCAGTCAGCATCAGTTCCTGAATGCATGAAGGGGAAGATGGTTGGCTAGTCAATTGCTGAGGTCAGCTTGTTTATTTAGTGCATTAAAGGGGATAAATTTAGAGATGCAACTTGATGTTTCTGCGAATGAATCATGAGGGCAAGTTCTTCCAAAGAAACTCGAATCAAAATAACACGCTCTCTCTAAAACAACTTTCCCCTTCTGTTTGTGACACATGCCTAGTGGGTTATTGGATCATTTTTAACCAATAGCCAATTATTAATGTAGATACTGTTTTGTTAAAACCAATTGCATATAATTTCTAAAATGGGTTGCAACTGGCAACTGTTTTTCTGTATGCTGGAAAAACATTATGTTAAATGCTATTGCTGAATCTCAATTTTCCTACTTATATTACACCCTAAAAGTATGTATCTTTTGTGCAGAAAAAGTACATACTTCTCAGTGTGTACGTTTTGGGACGTATGGTAATACTTCATAATTGCGTCTTTAACTAACCGCTCTTTTGCTAGTTATGTGTCTTTTGCTAGTTAGTCATCCCGTCACCATTTACACTGCCACTTTAGATATAGATTATTAATCACTCAAACCCCTTTATCTAAACCTCTCTGTTTACCCATCGGTCTCACATATCTGCCATATTTGTAGTTTTTAACACTTTTTTTTGTGTTTGTACTTCTAATTAAATCCTTGTCCTATATGCAATGGGTAGTGGACAATATTAGCTATTAGATTATGCACAGATCTGCACTTCAGCATATTACGATTTGGGACTAACATTGAATACTATTTAGGACAGACAGTATATGGATCGGGACACAACATAAATGTTCAGCACCATTTGATGACATGGAAAACCAAAACAATATATCACTTGGAAAGCAAAAAGCAAACACATTATCATATTTATTAATCATCAGGTGGAAAGATCTTCTGCAAACATTGATTGGTAGATATTTGTTTGTGATTAAGGTGGGAATGTAATGTGACTGGCTAAAGGCCACCAACAATTATCTCTGTGCCTGCCTTAATATCCGAAAGCTTACTCATATCAGGTTTTATCTGGTCTCTAAAGATCTCTGTCACACTAATTCCTACATTTTTGTTGTGAAGGTTCAATTTGCTTTTCAGCATGTGGAGACAAAGACCTTAAAATCCACCAAATTTCAATTCAGAAGTGTTCATTCGCACATCTTAAACTCCCTTTATCGGTTTGCCTTAACATCTTAAATTTTTAAGCGACTGCGACATTAGCTGAGTCAACACTGGTGTGTGTGTGTGTGTGTGTGTGTGTGTGTGTGTGTGTGTGAGCCATCCAGAATGACTAATTATGATTTTATCATTCAGGTGTGGCCGTGATCGCAATAATCCTACGTTCTCTTCAGTATTCACTAGGGTTGGGTACTAAACTCGGTACTTTTAAGGGTACCGACCAAATTGCGTCGGTACTACCAAGTACCGATTCACATTAAATCAATCGGTGCCAAATTTCGGTACCTGAGAACGCATCTAGGCGCGTACGTTACAGAGAGAGTGACGCGATTTCACCGCTACAACTCGTTCAAACACAACACACAGGGCAAACTGAAATGTTCTGAAGTGTGGTTACATTTCTATGGCCACATGGTTTCCGCGAAATCGCGGAGTCTATTCATAAAAACGGAATTTACTCTATAGCGTGGAATGCCACAGAATTCGTAAATTTTTGGATGAATAAATCAAAAGTAGGTCTGTCACTTATTTTGAATCGCGATATGGACTAGTGTCTGTGAATAGTAAAACACAAAAAGACAGTTTAAATATGAATCCTGCGTGTTCAGCTTGCCTCTGTATGTATGAATGGCGAAGACACGGTTTTGTTTACTACACAAATACTGAAGCACGCGTGACGCTCGCGGTGATTTTTCGGCCTCTGCATCTCATTTGACGACATGAACACATGAACTTAATCTCCAGAGCTGCTGTGAGAGTCACTTCATGGGAATTTACCGTTTCATTTGAGAAAACTAGCATCATATCATACTGCATACACACAGAAACTTCACGGCAACCTGTCAAAATAAAAGTACAGTTTAACATGTAACAGAAATATATTACTCTTGTATTACTTTTGTACAGTATAATGTACGTCTTTATATATTCCATTTTCTGTCAAATTTAAACAAAACAATTAAATGATAAAAATAAATATTACAACCAGATTAACCACTTAATTGTTAAAAAAAAAAAAAAAATTCAATTATTATTAAAAGTTTTTTAAAGGAATATTCACACAATTTTTCTTGCATGTATTAATTTTAACAGTAGCCTAAACCTCTGTTTGTTTGCCAAAAAAGAAAAGTGTTTAATTTTCATTTGATTACAAATAAATAAATGTTTAATGCCTTCATTTGATAATCAGAAAATTAAAACAAGAATTTTTTTTAAAAAAAAGAATGAAAAAGATTGTAGGGCCCTATTGTTCAAGTTGAGATTGAGAGTTTTGGACTTATTTTTTCGCTGAAATAAATGTTTTTGTTACTACACAGAGAGTAAAGTACCGAAAAAAGGTACCGTTGGGTACCAGCACCGAATTTCAGGTACCGATACCGGTTAAAATGTGAACGGTACCCAACCCTAGTATTCACATCTGCGTCCTCACAGACTGTCTGAAAGAGGAGTTCAGAAAGGTTTAATCTGCTGGAATTGAACAGTAAGAGGGCCATTATGAAATCCTCATTAGATGCAGCTGGTTTATTTTTGCTGCTGTAATGTGTGTCAGCATCCTAGATCGCCTGTGGAAAGACTCTCTATGCTTCTGCATAAATCATTCATTAGACTAGAAATCCCTGGTTTCTGAAGAGCAGAGGCTTGCTTGCGTGAATGAAATGCATTGTGAATGAAATGAGACATTTACTGAGCCATGAGGGAATGTTAATAACTCGCTGAACAACTCTAAAGCAGAGAGGGTCTTGTTAATGACCGGTTCATTGTGAAATGCAACTCAAGACCTTATTTTAGAAGCAAAGCACTACTTTCCTTAAGTAGATATCACTTCAAACTTTGGATGGAAAGCTCTCTATGATGATAGTTTTCAATTGGGATATGCAGATCGATCCCATTAGCCATTACTAATTCCTCTTATGCTGCATCATGTCAAAGTTTCAGACTAGAAATAAGTCTTTGTGACAAACTTATAAAATAAAATAATTTTATATAACAAAGTAAATAAAAAAGCTAAAAATAAAGTTTCAAAAGTTTAAGAAAAAACTTGACTTCTCTCACTTAACCATTAACATGTAAAAGCACCTGCATTTCCCTGCATTTGGCACCAAGTGTCTCCAAGATCTATTTAGGCTTACAATGCTTTTGGGAAAAAGCAGCTCAAGTCATATTTCAACTGTAAAATCACAATAAATATACAATATTTTGGAATTACAGAAATTATATTTTGCATTAATTAAAAATAATATATTACATTTATGAGAATATAACAACAACGAACATTGAGAATTATGACAATTACAAAAAAGTTTAAAAGTAAAACACCCGAGTGTATTAATGAAGAATTTGGGAGGGCTTAATTATCATGATAATAATGTCTCAATGCAAACAAACCAAATAAATAAATGTCTACTGAAAATATGTGTCGAGCTTTCTAACTGGGTCTTATTTCATATATGTTATTTTTTTTCCTCTCTTGGTTTTTGGGGTGAAACATGACCATTTATTTTGAGATTCTTTGTGTGAATCTGGTAGCAGCCTCTACATTACTATATTAGCTAATGCATGTATTCAGTATTTTGCGAGAGCATAAAGAAAGACGTGTATTAACGAGTGACTAAGTGTTCTGCTGTCATCAATAAAGCCACACATGACTCATTTAAGTGTTATGATGAACAGTGCCATAGAAACGAGTCGGAGGATGTGAACAGCTCACATTAGTCATCTTGTAATTACATAAATCCTGTCAAAGTGAAGGCAGTGTGAATCTGAATCTGAAACTGTGCCAGTATCAGTATGTGATTCAGAAGGTGATTCTTACTGTTGCATAGCGCCAGAAGACAAAACACCACTGTGACATCATCACTCCAACATTCCGCTCGTGTCTGTGACATACATGCTGCAGAATTCCTCTCAGTCACATTCCAGGTCTAGACGTTTGGGACAGTCATGTGACCTCATAAGCAGGTAGTTTGGTTATGATGTCAAGGTTTTCACCATATTATTTTACTAGAGCGTTTCACCAACTCTCGTTTGATTTTGCATGAATTTTCAATATGCAGAACTGTGTGAGGTTTATGACAAACCAAAGCTTATGAAAATCTGATGCACGGGACTGTTGCTGCCTATTAATTCATGTTCATGGATCTTGACCTTTCCAATATGGCAGATGTATTATGGCAATAAGCATCCGATGCTAAAGCAGCATATTGGCATTAATAACTTCTACAGCCGCAGAGCTTCTAATCTGAGGTTTGTTCAGTGCACACTGAATGCCACATCAGAAAAGCTTTAAACGTTGATGTAGCTCAGTTCACTTCCATTATTTTCTTTTAAATACAATGAAACTAGATCAAACATTGCCTTTATGAGGGGAAAAACATTTTTATCTGTAATGCATTATGACATCTATTCTTCAAAACATTCTCTCCAGTTGAGCTCATTATATTTTGCTGAATAACATTCTAAATGATTTTCCTTTCCTTTGGAAATGATGAGGAAAAATCCTGACTAATAATACAGCAAACAACACAAATCCTGTAAAACAGATATAAGAAGCTTTACGCAGAATAAAGCTAATAAATGCAACTGATGTGAAAATGCACAAATGACAATCAGGGTCATTGTTTTAGTTGCTTACTCAAGTGGAATGAACCTTCGGTGGAATATGAGCCCTAAATCGGAGCGATGCGGTGACCAACGCTGCTGGAATCTGTAAGGATTGGGTCATTATGTGGATTTGGCCTCTAGTGTGGGAAATGTGCAATATATGGAAACTTTCTCATGGCGAACAAAAACCATTAGAACATTTAGCACGGTTAAGATGTTATTTAGTATAATGCATAATAAAACAGATGTGATGTGACGAAAATGTTGCATGACACAATAACAATAGCTGATATGATTTAGACTGAATGCATCATAAAGCTCAACTGATGCATGATCACAGGTGTTTCTTTCACCCATTGCAATTTATTTCAATTTTTACTCACTGCTGCTTCCTTTCGGAGACTTTTTTGCCTCTGCTACACAAACACACACACCTCAAGTGTGTGTGAAGATCAGACAGAAAAAGGGTGTCAGCACCATCCTGACAAAATGCATCAGCAGTATCTGTTTTGCCCAAATTACACACAGTGTGTGCTAAAATATGCCACATTTTTGTACAAGAATGAGGAACACTGTATGTCTCTACTACGATCATATATACAATGAGCCTCGGGGGGAAAACAGAAGAAACACACACAAACATCCATCTGATAATATGAGGAAACAAACTACAGGTCAGTGAAAGATATAAGGCAGAAACTGTCAACCCGTTTGTCAAAATGTCTTTCAACAAACCACAGAGAGAAAGATTTAATGTCTTCACCTCACAATAAACATCTACACCGATCTAGTCTTCAAGTCTTGAACAGATAAAGCTTTCCAAGTTAATATGTGGAACATATACTTTGTAGTGAAGAAGAATCGTAATTTGGTACTTTTTGGTTTTTCCCATAATCCAGGCAAGAATTTGGACTAATCAAATGATTAACAACAGGAACGGTCCTTCATCCAGCTCTCTGTGGTCTAAACGCTTGTGTAGGGTTTTTCACACAGCGTTTATTACCTCCTTGAGGTTACTAATAACTGAAGCGAGAATGAGCAGATGGAGATCCCAAACCTTCTGACCAGAAAAATCTCACATTTAGTGTGCTGTTTTACATTCTAAGACATGGGTGTGTTAGTTAGTTCACTAATTCTGGGTGTGATGAAGGTTGTATATAACTAATAAAAGCCCTAATTACAGGTCTTTCTTCTGCTGACAGTTTATTACGCTGACGGTTCATCTATGTGTGTGTTCCTCGCCTCAGAAACAGCTTTAAAATCTAGCTGACTATGAAATATTACTAAAATGCTATGCCTAAAAAGAGTATAAGAAGTTAAGATAATTCACCCAAAAATGTCCTCATTTACTCACCCTCATGTTGACCTGAATCCTTCATCTGTTGAACACAAAAGAATATATTTTGTAGAATGCTGGTAACTAAACAGTTGCTGGCAGCCATTGACTTCCATAGTCAAGTCAATGGCTACCAGCAAAACATCTTCAAAATATTTTCTTTTGTGTTTGCCAGAATAAAAGACACTCATACAGGTTTGAGACAACTTGAGCGTGAGTAAATGATGACAGAATGGTCATTTTTAGGTGAACCATCTCACCTTAAAGGTGTAATTCATCTAAAAACTAAAAGTTTTAAGGTTCTTTTCTGGTGTTTTTGTTTATTTTACAAAAGCTACTGTGAAGATCCTTTCCCAGTTCGTAAGGCACAAAAAAAATAGCAGCACATGTATTTAGAAGGTCATGAGGATGAGCAAATAATGACAGAATTTTCATTTTGCGGTGAACTACTCCTAAAAATGAGCTTATTTTCCTCCCAGCGTTTCTTGAGATACTTTCCGAGAAAGCAGCATCAGTCGCTGCGTCAGCCACTTCGAAACGCTGCTGATGTTTAAATGCTGTAAAACCCCAAAGAGAAGAACTATAGCAACAGCAGCCATGTAAACAAATCCTCTACACTGCCATAAGAGGAGATCATATCTTTGTACTATCCACGGTTTTGAAGTTGTAAACAATCAGATCAAGCAGCAGAGAATGTGCTTTTGTGTGCTCAAAGTCAACAATAAGGTCGGTTTTGATTTCATGTTGACTTTAACACAAAGATTACCACATGGAATTGCAGCTACAGAAATCATATCTACAGAAACTATAAGGCAAATATGACATTAATGCGGCATAAGGCTCTCCAGCACAAGAGCTTTGAGCTTAGATGGAGAAACTGCTAAATAATTGAGCAGATCCATGAAAAACTTACCTGTAAGTGCAGGAAAAAGTCTTGGAAGCTGAATGTAAAATGCCCCATGGGAATCTCATCCTTTCCTATCGATTTCCACGAATGGAAGAGTTTGTATTTCAAAACATGGACCTGAACCAGTGCCATAACATGCTAAGCTCAATGCCATGATTCAGGTGAAATATGCTCTAGTCGGTCATCGTGAAAAAACCAAATGCATCGTTTCATTGTTTCAGTACAAACATCCTGGGAGTTGGCTGACTATTTATCCAACCCACTGCACTGACAAAACTCACTTTGCATGTCTTTTGTCGCTTAATACGGCATTTCCGGAAGTACAATACAAAACATTATACAATAGCTTGACATCAAGAGAGAGCTTACAAGAATGAGGCTCTTAGAGTTTAGAGTTTAGTTATAAAATAACACAAGCCTCTCCATTAGACTGTGTCTATAATACGCAAACTATAATTTACTCTAAGGCCTGTTATCGGATGAATGAACCCGTTTCAGAGCCATGCACAGCAATTAAATGCAAAGTGACACCTTTAACAAGAGCAACGTGTGTAATGTAAAACCTCTTCATGCTGTAATCATAAACACAGTGAATGCTCTTGTCTGACAGGGCGGTCAAGTTCAACTGCTCTACAGAAGCCTTAAGTCCCATTAAAGATGATACTTCCCCTTGGAAACTGACATGACAACTGTTTTGGGATCATTGCACTGCATTTATAGGGTGTGTGTGTGTGTGTGTGTGTGAGAGAGAGAGAGAGAGAGAATGAGAGTGTAGAAGTGAGTGTGTCATACATAAATTGTCTTTCAAAAAACACAAATAGGCTAAATAAAATAAAACAACTACAATAATCAGCCTGTATAATAACTCAGAAATTAATCATTATAAACCAACACAATAAAATATTATGATTAATTTAATTAATAGTAACACTTATCATTATTATTATAACCCATCACAGCGGTCAATACAATCGCTGGACATGAAATATCTTTTAAAAAGACGTTTGCCATCTTAAAGAACACAATTCTAAAGCAAGATCCACACGTGTGAATGTGTGAGTGAATAAATGATAATGTCGGTCCGCATCACGTGAACACAAGTATCTGGTTCTCACCTGCTCTCGCGCTGGAAATGATGCTCAACTCGTCGCTGTTTCGCTCATATACTGAGATTTATATTAACGCAACATCATCACCATCATCATAAGAGCGTCCACGTCGCGGAAAGAAAGAACCGTGTGGAAACGCCTTCGTGACATGCAGCGGAGTATTGTTGAAGGAAACAACGCGTCGGACTTCATTACTGGACAAACGAGCTGTCAGTCATTGTTTGGCGTGTGAGCGATTGGACAACAGACCGATAGATCCGCCTCACTTAAGTGTGTGACGCATATACTAGGGCCCGCCCCCTTCTGAGGATAGTAGTGAATGAAATGGAGAGGGGGCGGGTCTCTCTCTCTCTCTGTTGCAATGTAAGTCTGCAGATGTTTGCAAAGAAAAATACTACTGTTTTGTCAAATTATTTGCAGGAATAAAATGAAAAACAAATAAATAAATAAAAATAAGGTAAAATAAACGAATTATTTGTATATGTAATAGTGCATGACTAAATTAAAAGAAACAGCAATTAAAAAAAAAAAAAAAATCAAAATCAAGAAACACAATTCTAAATTATATGTCCAAGGGATCAAGGGAGGCAGTGCCTCTTGTACAAAAAAGAAATAATTAAATAATAATAATAATAAAAATAAAACCAAGAAAATAAATCAACATTGCAAAAATAAAACAAAATAATTTTTGCTAAATTTTGTCAAATAGTGTATAAATCATTATGTTTTATGCAACACTTTTCTATATGCAGATATTTGCAAAGAAAAATACTACTGTTTTGTCAAATTATTTGAAGAAATAAAAATATATATATATAAAAAAATAACAAAATAAATATTTGTACATATAACTGTGCATGAGTAAATTACAAAGAAACAGCAAATTTAAAAAAATCAAGAAACACAGTAATTATAAATTATATGTCCAAGGGATCAAGGGAGGCGGGTCTCTCTCCATGTTGCAATTTAAGTATGCAGATGTTTGCAAAGAAAAACTACTACTGTTTTGTCAAATAAAATAAAATAAAATAAAATAAAATATTTTTTATATAATTGTGCATGAGTAAATTCAAAAGAAACAGCAAATTTACAAAATCAAGCAACACACAATAATTATAAATTATATATGTCCAAGAATTCAGGAGAGGCAGCGCCTCTTGCAAAAATAAATAAATAAATAAATAATTAGTAATAAAACTGGGAAAATAAATCAACATTACAAAAATAAAACAAAATAATTTTTAATAATTTTAAATATGGTCAAATAGTGTATAAAGCACTAATTTTTAAGACACATTTTTTATATTAACAACTCTATACATTAATTTACATTTTTTAATTTAAATCAAACCTAGAAGGAGATTCTGTCTCCACACTGCAGAAGTCCACGACATTTTTTTTTTCTTTTTGTAATATATATTCGTTTTTTAATGATTAATTTGCCTAAAAATACCTATAATAACGGCAGGTTCCATTATGACAACTTGAACTATAGTGAGATAACCATGAGCCACTGTTGGGACAAGTTGTCACAGAAGGTGTGTTTGTATGTGTGTGTGTGTGTGTGTGTGTGTGTGTGTGTGTGTGGTGGTGGGGGGGTGGGGGGAGGTTCCTTTATCCTGGGCAACAACAATAGAAATGTTTAAAGGTTTTTGTGTGTGTGTGTGTGTGTTTAATATAGAAATTAAAATATAAATATATTCAATGGTTATTTAGAAACATATTAACTATTCACTTGAGTGAAAAGGAATTAGTTCCCTAATTACTGTGTATGTTTATAATAAAAATGAAAGTGCTTAAAATATAAAATTTTGAATGACTGATTTTTCATGTCAAATTTTATTGCACGGCAGCTTATTTTGTGTTATTAGATCAACAGAATGACTCCTTTATTTTTACTTTAAACAGGGAAAATCAACTTTTTCTGACAGGACTCCAGTGAGCAACACCATCAAATCTGGTAAATCATTTCTTTTTAAAATCTTCTCCTCTTTTTGTAACAAACACACCAGAGATGTTTTATTATTTTTACTGATATCACTAGTGCGTGTCGGTAAGCATTAGTCAGACTGTATCTGGTCATGTGGCGTCTGCACTCACCGGTGCTGTTGCTGTAGGTGCGTACGGTCGTTGTCGTCGTGGGTGGAGGTGAATCAGAGTCCATTGAGGCCGAGTCGTCGTCTTGAGAACAGCCTGCCTGAATGGCACGAAGGTAACTATGACTGCGGGAGCGGAAGCATGTGGGCATGGGCATATCGGGAGGCTCACTGCACCGCGAGTGAGGGTGCATGTCTTCCAGCTCGTCTCCATAATCTCGCACCTGCAGAGACAGCGGCAGATGATGTGGGCTGGCATGATTGAAAAAGAACAGTGACGGGTTGACATGGCTACGCTAAAAATGACATTACTGAATACTGCACAGTATGCACTATATACACTATATACACACTGACCACCAAAAGTTTGGAATAATTACGATTTTAAAAAGATTTTTGGAAAGCCTCTTTTACTCATCAAAGCTGCATTTATTTGGTCAAAAACAGTAAAAATTGTGAAATATTATTACAATTTAAAATAGCATATGAAAATATGTGAAAATATAATTTATTCCTGAGATCAAAGCTGAATTTTCAGCATCATTACTCCAGTCTTCAGTGTCACATGATCTTCAGAAATCATTCTAATATGCTGATTTGCTGCTCAAGAAACATTTCTGATTATTATCAATGTTGAAAACAGTTGTGCTGTCCAATATTTTTATAGAAATCATGATACACTACCATTTAAAAAAAGAAAATAAATTAATACTATTAATCAGCAAGTATACATTAAATTGTGACAATAAAGTGACAAATATGACAGTAAAGACATTTAGAATGTTACGAAAAATTCTATTTCAAACTGAAATTTTACATGTATTTGAAATAAAATTAACTTTCTATTCATCTTATTAATAATTGAGCAGCAAATCAGCATATTAGAATGATTTCTGAACAATCATGTGACACTGAAGACTGGAGCAATGATGCTGAAAATTCAGCTTTGATCTCAGAAATAAATTACATTTTACCTTATACTCACATAGAAAACAGACATTTTAAATTGTAATAATATTTCACCATTTTACTGCTTTTACTGTATTTTTGATCAAATAAATGCAAATAAAAGTCTTCTTTCAAAAACATTTAAAAATCTTAATTATTCTAAACTTTTGGCCACCAGGGTAGTTTGCATTTTCATTGATTGTTGGGTAAAAATGTTTCAACAATTGGCAGTTGTATCAAATAATAAGTAAAAACAAAAACAAAAACAAACAAACAAACAAAAAAAACAAGTTGTTATTACTTAAGGTTCATTTATCACACTGGAAAGGGAAAGGAAAATCTTTTGCACTGCATTTTGAGATACAGTTTAACAGTTACTCTGTTTATTGCGCAGTTTGGAAAATGTAGCAGGGCATTCAAGTATTGCACTCATACTATCAAAACACAGATAAATATGTAATTATGAGAAAAACTGCATAAATACATTCATACAGAAAATATGCAAACTGAGAAAAGCATGCATACATGCTTACTACTAGATTAAACATTCTAGTATTGTAGCTATTGTATTTGGTTGTGTGTGTGTATTTGAAAACCTCATGAGCCCAGAGCATTTGTGTCAGTTTAATTACTAATTAGTCTTTGAGCTGATGCATTTCTCTAAGCTTTGTGCGCTGTAATGGATCATGTGTATAATCTCAAAGGTCAGGAGTGACACACTGATAAATCAGACCACTTTTTAAGCTATTTAACAGAAAGATTATGTCATTATATTTAGTGCAAATTATGCATCTTCGTCCTCATCTGTCGGCCGTGTCCTATAATGAACTCAAAGGTCACGAAGGGTCTGACCTGACTGATGCAGCTGCTGCGTCCCAGCGTGCTGCAGCCCTGACTGAAGTCATCATCATCCCAGTTTGGGAATGGAGAACTGCCTCCGATGCAGTCCAGGTTATCCAGACTGCGATTCCCAGGGAACTCTCGCAGAGAAGGAAGACAGCTGAGGGCAGGAAGGGGACAGGGGTCACAGAGAGAAAAGAAGAGGCAGGAGATGAGAGAAAGGCCAAAAGCAGCTCAAGTGCTCTATCGGCTACTGCAGGGGTTTTCAAACTGGGGCCAAGGGACCCCCAGGAGCCACAAGGGAGTGCTAGGGGTCAGTGGAAATGTTCAGAGAAAAAGTGTAATAAATAAAAAAATAAATAGAAGTAAACAGAATAAAAGAAAAATAAAATAAATTGAACGTAAATGCAAGGTAAATAAATAAATAAATAATAAGTAAATAAGTAAATAATATATAATACATTAATTAAATGAATAAAATATAGAGTCAATTAAAAATATAAAAAATTGTAAACAATTTAAAGAAAATTAAAAATAAAGATTTTAAATAAATAAAATAAATCAATAAACGTGAAAACAGTGAAAAATAAAAATATTAAAATATTTTTAAATATAAATATAAAAATATAAATACAAGATTAAATTAAATAAATAAAAATAAAATCAGATTTAAATAAAGGAATAAAAATTTGATTTAATGAAATAAACAGAAATTTGATTAAAGTAACTAAATAAATTAAATAAAATAAATAAAAATACATCTAACAGTACAGTACTATAATGAACAGAAAAAAAAAATGCTTATGAAATGTATTTTTCACAGTATAGATTGGGTCTTTATATAAGAAACTATGTGTCTTTTTCCTATTAGGATGGGGGTCCCTTTTATGATGATGATAATACTTGGGGGTCCATGGCATCTAAAAGATTGAAAACCCCTGGTCTATTACATAAGAAGCAAATGGAAATGGTAAAGCTGCAACAAAACTACTGAAAAAATATTTACTTAGCAGGAAATGTATTATCTTTCCAGTTTTTTGTTTGAAAATGAATCCATCCATCTTTTCATCATCCATCCATCTATCATAGCTGATTTGTGTCATTAGCCTGGTGAACACACGAAATCTTAAAACTGCTGCTCTAAAATAAAAAACACAGTCTCCTCAAATAGTTTGACACTATCCAATCAGACTGAAGCAGCACAGCTAATGACCAATCAGCAAAGTACCATTTCCATTCAGCGTCCAATCAGAGCTCTTATAGCAGTTAGGGTGAGCATTACAAGCGCTGAGGAGGCTTTCTCTCTCTCTAATCACAATCCGCTTGCCTGCAATGCAAGCATAACCCAAACATCAGGGCCCGTATTCACAAAACATTTTATCTTACCACTAAGAGTTCTCCTAAGTAGCAGTAAAAGTTTTTAGCTAAGAGTTTTCTCTTAAAACCTATCCACAAAGCTGCTGAGACAAACTTTTACTAAGGAATAGAGAGAAGTCTTAAACTAATAGTAATCCTATTACTATAGATGATGTCAGCATGCTTACTAACTATGCACACAGTGATTGGCTGATAGGGAGGGGTCTCTGTCAGAGATTTATTCATAGGAATATTGTAGAGAGCAATATTATGTTGCCATATCCAAATAAAGGTTTAAAAATAAAATGTTAATTGCAACATTCAAATAAAGATTTTAAAATGCAGGCTAAGTGTCACTAATTAAACAAGTATATATTCACCTTACTGTCAGCCTCTTACATGTATGTTTCTCATGGTGGGCATGCACATAAACCGGCTTTTAATTAACAGAGTAGAATAATCATGACTGATCGTAAGACATGCAAACGTAAAAGAAAACCAAACTGGATGCAAGAACATCTGTTACTTCTTGCCCAACTGGTTAATGAAAAGGATATAATTAAAGGAAATCTGGAGTTGGGATAACCTCCAAACCCAAAGGCGATACCTTTTTAAAAGCTCATTATCATCAAATGTTTCTAAAATGTTTATATTCTGAGGCAGATTGCAGGCAACAGCTATTTTGGGATAGTTTGTGGTTTTGTCTTCGTAATTTAGGAGTCCTCTTCACTACTCCTAACGTTTCACAGATTTAGGAGCTAGTTTTAGCGCTAAAACACTTTGTGAAATACTCAGAGCAAAAATTTTGAAGTCCTAAATTTAGGACTAACACGCCCATTATTTTTAAGATTTTCTCCTAAATCGGCAAGTTATGAGCTACTTTTAGCCTTAAGATGTTTTGTGAATACAGACCCAGATCTGAGCTGTATGGAGAAAACCACCTCAGACTAAACATCTCAGAGTAGGAGAACTGTTTCATGGCCAATAATAAACCAATTTTCAGTCAGCACTCCTAATCTGAGAGGAGTTGAGGAAAGCAGCGCTGGTGTGACGACTCCTTTGTGCGGTCAGTGAGGAGCTGACAGACGGCCGGTCTCCTCACTGCACTGACCTGACAGAGCGGCCGATCTGCTGCAGGGTGGTGATGCTGTGGAGGGGGGACCAGAGAGCCTCCAGATCCCCCTGCAGCATCGAGTAGTCCAGCAGACGGCTGGAGAGAGGCAGGGTTACAGGGTCAGATGGGAGTGCGAGGGGGAGGAGCTTACAGTGCAGAAAGAGGGAGGTGCTTTAAACAGAAGAGGCGGGGCTTCAAACCAAAGCGTTTGAGTCATTAAAGGGAAACTTAAAAAAGTTGAAAAACACAGAGAGACAAACGCTATGTTCAGAACAGCATACTAACATACCGCTTTTACTATTTCATCACATCATAGTAAGTATACTGTGCACAATATGCAGGTGTTCTGTATTTGCTCACAATGCAATGCTATTAATGAAGCAGCAGTGATTTTTAAAATCTCGTTTTTGAATGACTATTTGTGACCGTGGACCACAAAACCAGTCATAATTTTTTGAAATTGAGATTTATACATCATTTGAAACCTGAGGGTGCAAAAAAAATCAAAATACTAAGAAAATCACCTTTAAAGTTGTCCAAATGAAGTTGTTATACAATGCATATAGCAATGCATATTACTAACTCATTTCTGTTTTATCACGTGATAGAAAGTCTAAGGCCTTCTCATCTAATCTGCAGCCAATTATTAATCTATAAGATTGCTGTAGGGACAAAAAGTAATGCCATCAAGTTAGCATTTTTAAACATTCGCTCACTAAAAAATAAATCATTTCTGATCAATGACAATCACCACAAACAACTTGCATTTTATGTTTTTAAACGAAACATGGCTAGAAGACAGCTGCAGTGCAACAGTCCTCAATGAAACAACCCCTTCTAACTTTACTTTCATAAGTGTCTGCAGGACTGTTAGAAGAGGTGGAGGTGTAGCTGCTCTATTTAAAGATGTCTATCAATGCAAGCGTCATTTGGTCAGTACTTGTCTTTTGAATATCTAGGTATTGTGCTGAAAGGTGCTTCACGCATCCTATTTATCATTATTTACAGGCCTCCAAAACACACTCCAGCCTTTATTGAAGAGTTCACAGAACTGTTATCAACGATTTCCTCGGAGTTTGACTGTTTTGCTATTGCAGGGGATTTTAATATTCACATAGATAATGCAGAAATCAATACTACAAAAGAAATTATAACTATAATTATAATTATTTTAAACACTTTTGACCTGATTCAGCATGTGCATGGACCCACACACAATCGTGGACACACTCTAGATTTACTCATCAGTAAGGGTTTAAACATCTCATCCATTGTTATTAAGGACATAGCACATCTGATCACTTCTGTATTTTCTTTGATATATTGATCTCTGCTGCCACTGAATCTAGATCTGTCTCTGTCAGAAAGAGATGCATTAACGAGAACACTAGTGTGCTATTTATGAAGGCTATATCTTTAACACCAAGCATTTCTGCAGACTCTGTTGATCTTCTCCTTGATTCCTTTAACTCAAAAGTTAGGAATGTTATTGATGATATTGCTCCTGTAAAAGTCATTAAGAAGACTGGCAGACAAAAAACACCCTGGAGAAAATCAACAGCAGTACAGAGTATGAAAAGACAATGCAGATAAACTGAGCAGATGTGGCGGAAGACGAAACTTGAAATTCACTATAGCATCTATAAAGACAGCCTTCATGCTTTCAATGTTGAACTAGGCAAAGCTAGACAGACATTCTTCTCAAACCTTATAAACAGTAACTTAAGCAACTGTTATGTCCAGAGACGTATTCATTTTGTGTTATAAGCATTGTTTATTGTGGTTTGGTTTCTTTTTGTTGTTTTTCTCTCTCTGTTTCATGCTTCTCTGCCTCCTCCCACTCTCTCCACTGATTGCCTTTCCAGCTGCACCTGCTTACCAGCTGAGAGAGAAGCAGTATAAAAGCTGAGCAGAACCCTCAGAAGACGAGAACTTCTCTCCAGAGTGTGTCTTGTGTCCAGCCCTGCCCAGCTCAGTTTGTTGAAGCCTTTTGGATTCTGTATGGTTGTTGTTCTTTCATTAGTCTAAGAGAACTGTTGACTAGCACTCTGTTGTTGCTAGAAGCCCTAGCTTACCTTTGTGCTCTGTGTTAAGCCAAATACTGCAAGATACTCAGCCTACAGCTTTGCTGTTTAATACATATTTTGTTTTTCCTAGTTACCAACTACTTAATGCTACCAAATGCTTACTCTCTTGATTGATTGTTATCCTTTTGGAAGCTGTAGGGAGGTGGACACCTTTTCTTTTGTACTGTACCTGTTTTCTCCTGGTTTGAGGATTAGATAGGGAGTCAGAGTGTGTATGTGTGTGTGTATATATATATAATATTTTTTTTTTATTATTTGACAGGTTTAGAAAGAGTCTAACCCCCAGAATAGAAATACTTTTGTTATTTTGGCATTGTCCCCCCTCCTGAATTTTTTTGCTTCCCTCTTAATTTACATTTTTTTTTTTGTTGTTGTTGTTGTTGAAAATCATGTATACTCTCAGAGCTGTTAATAAAACCTGTTAAAGGGATCTTGTTGTAGTTGTTATGCTGTGGCAGGGGCTCGGGCAAATGCTCTTCTTAAACCTTTAATATTGTTACGTTATCTTTAAACCCCTAGACTCTTAAGACGTTACACAACACTCGCACTCTTTTTGCTACTGTTGAGAGACTAACAAACCCCCCAAGACAGTTTCCCATTGAAATGCTCTCTGACAGCAAATGCAATGAGTTTGCTTCCTCCTTTTCTGAGAAAATCAGTTATATTTTAAAGGTGATTAGCACATCCTCAAGTTATGCAGAGGTCAGAAAGATTCGACCACAACTTCAAAAAGCAGTTTCTATGTCTGTTTTTGAAGCAATTGATAGCAAAATTTTGGAAGAAATAGTACAGCACCTTAAATCAGGGGTGCCCAAACTCGGTCCTGGAGGGCCAATGTCCAACAGAGTTTAGCTCCAACTTGTCTCAACACACCTGCCTGGAAGTTACTAGTATGCCTAGTAAGAGCTTGATTATCTGGTTCAGGTGTGCTTAATTAGGGTTGGAGCTAAACTCTGCAGGACGCCAGCCCTCCAGGACAGAGTTTGGGCACCCCTGCCTTAAATCGTCAACCTGTGACCTTGACACACTCCCCACATCTTTTTTTAAAAGTGTGTTCAACTCTTTAGAAGCAGATCTCTTAGAAGTGGTGAACGCCTCACTTCTTTCTGGGACTTTTCCAAACTCCCTGAAAACTGCAGTTGTTAAGCCCCTCCTGAAAAAGAGCAATCTTGATAACACCATATTGAGCAACTATAGACCAATATCAAATCTTCCTTTTATAGGCAAGATTATTGAAAAGGTTGTTTTTAATCAGCTTAACTACTACTTAAACTCAAAAGGCTACCTGGACAATTTTCAGTCTGGTTTCCGACTGCGTCACAGCATAGAGACAGTGCTAGATAATAAATGATATTCGCTTAAATTCTGATTCTGGCAAAATATCAGTGCTGGTACTACTAGATCTCAGTGGTGCGTTTGACACTGTCAATCATAACATACTACTAGAGAGACTGGAAAACTGGGTCAGGCTTTCTGGGATGATCCTCAAATGGTTCAGGTCATACTTAGAAGGGAGAGGTTATTATGTGAGTATAGGAGAGCATAAGTCTAAGTGGATGTCCATGAGATGCGGAGTCCCACAAGGATCAGTTCTTGCATCGCTCATGTTTAGCCTGTATATGCTCCCACTAAGTCAAATAATGAGAAAGAACCAAATTGCCTATCACAGCTATGCAGATGATACCCAGATTTACCTAGCTTTATCTCCAAATGACTACAGCCCCACTGACTCTCTCTGCAAATGCATTGATGAAATTAACAGTTGGATGTGCCAAAATTTTCTTCAGTTAAACAAGGAGAAAACTGAAGTCATTGCATTTGGAAACAAAGGTGAAGTTCTCAAGGTGAATGCATACCTTGACTCTAGGGGTCAAACAACTAAAAATCAAGTCAAGAACCTTGGTGAGATTTTGGAGTCTGACCTTAGTTTCAGTAGTCATGTCAAAGCAGTAACTAAATCAGCATACTATCATCTCAAAAACATTGCAAGAATTAGATGTTTTGTTTCCAGTCAAGACTTGGAGAGACTTGTTCATGCCTTTATCACAAGCAGGGTGGATTATTGTAATGGTCTCCTCACCGCTCCTTCCAAAGAAGACCATTAGACAGCTGCAGCTCATCCAGAACGCTGCTGCCAGGATTCTTACTAGAACCAGAAAATCTGAGCATATCACACCAGTCCTCAGGTCCTTACACTGGCTTCCAGTTACATTTAGGATTGATTTTAAAGTACTTTTACTCGTTTATAAATCACTCAATGGCCTAGGACCTAAATACATTGCAAATATGCTCACTGAATATAAGCCTAACAGACCACTCAGATCATTAGGATCGAGTCAGTTAGAAATACCAAGGGTTCACACAAAACAAGTGGAGTCCGCTTTTAGCTATTATGCCGTCCACAGTTGCAACCAGCTTCCAGAAGAGATCAGATGTGCTAAAACATTAAACATTAGCCATCATTAAATCTAGACTCAAAACTCATCTGTTTAGCTGTGCATTTACTGAACGAGCACTGTGCTACATTTGAACTGATTGCACTGTATTTTATGTAAAATCTTTTTCTATGTTTAACTGTTTTAATTCATTTTAAATCAATTTTAGATCATTTTAAAAGTTTTTTTTATTTCCTTGTTTTATTGTTGCGATTTTTTTTTTTTATAATTATTTTAATTCATTTTATGTAAAGCACTTTGAATTACCATTGTGTATAAAATGTGCTATGTAAATAAACTTGCCTTGCCTAATCAAAAATTAAGTTTTGATATATTTATGGAAATTTACAAAATATCTTCATGGAACATGATCTTTACTTAATATCTTCAAGATTTTTGGCATAAAAGATATCGATAATTTTTACCCATACAATGTATTTTTGGCTATTGCTACAAATATACACATGCTACTTAATACTGGTTTTATGGTCCAGGGACTCATTTGTTTTAACTGGCAAGATATTTTCACACAAAATTTAATTGCCATGATAATTGGAAGCTACTCACATGTACCATCATGTGACTACAATATTCTTTGTATTGTATTGTATTGTTTCATTTATTTATTTTTTTAAGTTTACTATTAATAAAAATATTAATCAGATTAAACCGTGTATACTGCACTTTATTCAGTAAGAAATAAGCTAGTATACTATTGTGAACATAGTCTAAATAATCAGGGTTAGGAGAGGAAGGTGTTAGGGTCAATCTGAAGAAAACATGTCCATGCCATATTTCTTCACAAAACCAACAGAATAATATAAGAAACTGCACTAAAAAGATTAAGCCTACTTGCAGAGTGGTTCAGTGTTTTATTATTGTTCACTAAGACTTCAACTAAAACTATTAAAAAATGTTTTGATAAAATAAAATAAAATATTAAATGAAAAACTTTAATTTAAAAACTTAAATGAAATATTGGCTTGGCAACTAACTGAAATGAATAAGTTTAAGTAAATGAAACTGAAATAAAAATAAACAAAATAAAAAAAATAAACTGAAATAAAAATAAAAAATAAACAGAAATATAAAAAAATTAAATAATAAAAATGATACATGAAGCACATAAAATAATTAAAGTAAAATATTTAGTTCTCATATTTAGTAACACTGCACTGTAATAAAGTAATGAGATTTATCCTGACCAGATTCAATAATTGTATTTAAAACAGCATAAACGAAAGGCAGCATAACAAATATAGCAAATATGCAATTTATTCTAAACACCATTATTGTTTGAATGAGACTTCTTAATGATGTCAGATTTGAGTTAGAAGCACTTTTAAAAGTGTCCCAAATTGGATGTGAAAAATTCAACTCATGCATTTTTGCAATTATTCGTATACAACACAATCTGATTATTAGTACCAGATACTTGTGGAGAAAAAAAAAATCACAATTGGTTTATAGTGCCAATGTAGGCTTCATGTCTACAAATTCAGGAAAAAACAGCAACTTTGCTGTTCAGCAGCAAAAAGATGTGGTTTTCTTTACATGTGAGCAGCAGAAAGGTTGTGCGAGGCTCAGCATATGGAGAGGAGAGAGACCAGCTGTGCTTAATCTAGCAGATGAATGAGCACAGCTGGATTCTGATGAATGTATGAGAGAGAATCAACAACGATAAACTCATCCTCATGCAGAAGGCATGAAATAATGCAGCTCACGCCTCATATGGGGTCTCTGGCATCGTGACAGACCACCAGTGTGTGTTTCTCTGTTTGTACCCTAATATATCTCCAGCCTTCTGTACAAAAACGGGTCACTGAGGCTGTGCATATAGAGTTTTGTTTTAATAATGGCCATATGTGCAGGTATTAATCATACACTGTGTTGACTTACTTTCTTGAGGGGAACTGGTCACTTAGTGATTGCTGTGTTGCGCGTAAGTAGCTCTGCCTCCGTGCAGCGCATTTCGGTGAGGGTTTGGGACTCCCGTCGGAGTCGTCGCTATCCTCAAGGTCGCCCATGGCTTTGACGTAACTGCCGCTACGCATCCGTCTACAGGGGATCTCGCCCATGGGTCCGCTTCGGCCCAGAGTCCCTGTCCAGTCGCCGGTGGAGGGCATCTGAACAAACATCAGAGGACACCGTCAGACAGACACTGCGGATGCACATTCACAGGCTTTCTGATTTACAGACTACAAGCTTAAAAATAAAGGTAACAAAATTTGATTTGAAATCTAGTAGAAAAAATTCCAGTACAAACATTGTTAAATCAAGATACAAGCAAAATGACATGACAAGACATATCTTCTGAAAACGGTATCAAAAATAAGTGAGTTTATGCTTAAAACAAGAAAAAATATCTTTCAGTGGGGTCATAAATATAAACTTAATTCAAATGGAAACATGTTTACGTCAGAAAACAAGACTGTATATCTTATGCAATATCTTAAATATCTTCTGATATATCTTGGTTAATGAAATTTTATATACACTATATTGCCAAAAGTATTGGGTCGCCCCCTTCTAATGAACAGGTTTGACTACTTTAGTAATTTCTATGAGTACAATGCCTCTGTGTATAAGACAAGCTTCAAAAAGAAAATGATTGATTGAGTCAGTGTGGAAGAACTTGACTGGTCTGCATAAAACCAAGTCCTAATCCCAGTTGAACACCTCTGGTGTGACTGTAAATGCAGACCTTGAGCCAAAAAGTCATCTGAGCCAAAAACTCATCTAAAGAAGAGTATACTGTCGTATACTCTTCTTCGTAGTAACTGTTAGGTGCATTTTAAAAATGTTTTTCCGACGAATCCTGGACTCCTGCTCAAAATGATAACTTAATATAACGACAGCTATAAGCCCTCAACAACAATATAAGCCCTCGAAGCTGTTGTCGTTTCATCCTGACGGGTGACAGATATGAGCGGAACTCCGGAAAATAAACCGTGGAACTTTGACCAATGAGAGGACAGTTTACTCACACGTGACTTGTATTAACAATTTTGGTCCGTTTAGAAACTTTACCATGTGAAAGCAAACCGCACCAAGAATAAAAAGCAACATTGTAATAATTTTAATCCCTGTTTCAGAACACAGCAATCGATCTACAGGTGTGAAAACACCCACGGTCCGCTTCCAAACGAACTCTGGTGCGGTTCGAATGAAATATGAATGCAACACGGACCAAATACTTCTAAACGAACCAAAAATAGGAAGTAATGACAAGATGCAACGCTATGCGACATGATTTGACAACGCGGAATGAGCAGTGTAACCAAAACAAAATGAGCAGAGGGCAAACGTGGCGCAACGATGAGGTAAAGTGCCTTTTATGAGCTTTTCGTGAGTTTGCAGGTAGTAAAAATAAAACCATATGTACGCAACAATGAGTCTAGCAAACGGCATTAGTTGTGTTCAACTTAAACCGATCAGTGAATTGGTACTTTGATGTCATACACCAATCGGTCTGCGCAGTGCCTCTGAACACACCTATTGTTTGGGGTGTTTGGTAAGTGGCCTGACCAATCAGGTTGTGAACGTATGGCTATGCCTTTAGGTTCTGTATCTTTAGGTTCACTGTCAAAAATGCCAGTGTGAACACTAAGCGGACCAGGACTAAATGTATCATTTTACTTTTTGGTCCGGACCAAATGAATCAAACGAACTGAACTACAAGTGTGAACACACCCTAAGTGTTTGAATTAGAACTGCAGTATAGGCTGAACCAGTGTTGGGCTAGTTACTCAAAAGATGGAATATGTTACTTATTACTAGTTACTCTTTTCAAAAGTAATATTATTACTTATTACTTTCTGGCAACAGTAATTAGTTACACTACTAATCACATTACTTTTCTTTCACGCCCCACATAAGTTGTAGTTGCGTATCTTCTCCATAAAATTCGTCTAAAATGTTACAAACAATATATTTCTGCCTCATCATTTGACTAAAATCCACATTGGATCGCAGTCAGAAGTTATTACAAACACTCAGTGGAGATTAATAGTAACGTTTAAGTAAGAGTGTTGTATTATTCTCATTAGTTGTCATGTGTAGCTTGAAGCTAATTGTAGCTCTAATTTCTGTTACCCATACACGATTATATTCCATGATGTATTTTATCAAAAGAAATCATATAAGTTCATAAGAAAATGTTTCATTTTATAAAAAAATTTGATACAATTTAGATCGGGATCAGAGGGATGTAACGCCAGAGTAAAGTAATGCCACAACTTACACATCAGTGTTCAGATCATTTTTTTCTCTTGATAAAATGAATGTAATGGCAATATTTCCATCTGCAGAATGTGGCTTTTTCATATTCCAAGCTTGCCTGCTGCACTGGTGACTTCATGTGCCTGCGCAAGTCATGAAAATGATGACAATAAATCTAGGAATTATTGGATTGTTGGATTTCGAATCAGTAGGGGTTGAGGCATCGAAAGTAACCAGCTGTTTTATGGATAGTAACTGTAATATTATTACTGAAATCTTATTAGTAATTGGTTACACTACTAGTTAAAGTAATATTATTACTGCCCAACACTGGGCTGAACACACCTGATCTAAAGACACTCTATCGCCCCCTTGTGTACTGAGGTTTGCTTCCACTACAGCAATACAGTACACAATAACGGTATTTTATTCATGCACTCACCCTCCCGTGCACCTGCAGGAAGTGGCAGCCCAGATCCTGCTGGACGGATTTGGACTTCAGCAGGGTGCGATCCAGCGTGGCCGAGCCCTTCTGGCACATCTGTCTGGTGGGTCCTAACGTAAGCGTGGACCAGGGTCCCCCTTTGCCAAAGTTCCCATCAAACATCGGCCCTCGGCTTCCTCCGACCCCTCCAGCTCCACCAGCTCCACCTGGTCCTGGGAGTGCAGGGAGCCCCTGGTGCTTCAGGTCACTGTTACTCTTTGAGGATTTGAGCGTGTGCTCGCTCATGGTGCTGTAGCCCTGCATAAAGTACCTGGATGCCACCTGTCCGTCCGGCCCCGGTCCGGATCCCACCGCTGGCCGACCCAAAGTCATGGCCATCGGGTTCCTATAGTTACTAATATCACTGTCCAAATCGTCAGAACTCCAGTATCCGGACATATTGGATCGTGGCCTCCGTTTGGCCGTTGCTTCGCTCTTTGCCCGGTCTTTGCTTTTGCTCCGATGGTGTTTGTCATCGCTGCTCGACGATCTGCTGTTACGGCCGTTCATGTTTCCCTTGATGGCGGAGTTTTCCAGCGACTGGGATTTAGCGAACAGTTTCTGGACAGAGTGAACTAAGTAGCGAATTTTTCCCGGACTGTCAGTCCGCTGCTGTTGTTGCTGTTTGGTCGTCGTCACAGCAGCGCTGCGATGGAACTGTAATGTGCTGAAGCCGTCCTGCTGCCCTGGAAGCTGTTTCTCAAACTGGTCCAGGAGGTTTGGAGGCAACCGGTTCATCTTTCCTGCCCCTAAACGCCAAAAAAGCAGGATCAAACTCAATCAGGAAAAAAATCAGAATTCACATGATAATTCAATGTGAAAACTCAGAATCTTATTTACAAATCTGGCCCTAGAGCTGTGTTTTGTCATTATTATTTCAAAGAAAATTCAAATTGTCTATATTGTATTTTAAGAAAAACATGAAAAACAGTCGTGGCCTAATGGATAGAGAGTCGGATTTGTAACCCGAAGGTCGTGGGTTTGAGTCTCAAGTCTGGCAGGGATTGTTGGTGGGGGGAGTGAATGTCCAGCACTCTCTCCACCTTCAATACCACGACTGAGGTGAGACCCTTGAGCAAGGCACCAAACCCCCAACTGGGTGCCACAGCATTTTGTGTGTGTGTGTGTGTTCGTTCGCTACTCACTGCTGTGTGTGTGCGCACTTGGATGAGTTAAATGCAGAGCACAAATTCTAAGTATGGGTCACCATACTTGGCCACATGTCATGTCCTTTCCTTTCCTTTTCTACACATCCCTGAGGCCTTGCATCCATTGCAATGATTGCTTCATCACTAATTGCGCTTTAAAAATTGCAATCAGCAATAATTTTGCAGGTGTTTTTTCAGGATTACCTGATCAGAATAAACGTTAATATATTTTAAGTGAATAGACCATTCACTTTTTAAGCTTTTCATTTTTGTCATATTTAAGTAGTCACATTAGGATACTTTTAGACATACTTAAAAAACATGAAAAGTGGTTAAAACGAGCAAACACTTCATTTCTACAGTAAAGCTTCAGAAAAAAAGAGGAGATTAAAAGATAGGAGAAAACAACAACTGCTATACTGTACAAACCTCCTCTTTATCTACATTACTACACCAGAACCAACTTAAGTAGTACAAATTTCATGCAAAATTAAATGTGGTGCATATTTGACGTCACTCATAAATCAACTAAAATATTTTACAAAGTGCGAAATTGAAAAGTTATAAATTAAATGTGAGAATGAACTTAGGATAAATTTGTTTTTGTTTTTTTTGTGGTGAGTTCATTAGCCTCCAGATCAGTGTAGACATTATATAAAAATCTTGTGTTTCAGTTCCATGGAAAAAAAGAGCTAAATAATTCTAAATTTTTTCTTATGTTTTAGTAAAATATCTAAAAATCCTTAAAACAAGATAAAGTTACATGAAAAGCAAAACTTTCTCAGATAATACAACTTTTTTTCAGAGAATACACTACCATTCAAAAGTCTGAGGTTAGTAAGTTTTTTAAAGAAATTAATACTTTTATTAAATTGATCAAAAGTAACAGAAAAGACATTTATAATGTTACAAAAAAAATTTCAATTTCAAATAAATTGTTCTTTTGGAATTTCTATTCATCAAAGTATCCTGAAAAATAAAATGTATCACGGTTTCCACAAAAATATTTGGCAGCACAACTGTTTTCAACATTGATAATAATCAATAAATAAAGAAAAAAATGTTTCTTTAACAGCAAATCAGCATATTAGAATGATTTCTGAAGGATCATGTGACACTGAAGACTGATGCTGAAAATTCAGCTTTGATCACAGGAATAAATTACATTTTAACATTCACATAGAAAACAGCTATTTGAAATGGTAATAATATTTCACAATATTACTGTTTTCACTGTATTTTTGATCAAATAAATGCAGCCTTGATGAGCAGAAGAGACATTAAAAAGTTTTTTTTTGTTCATTTTAAACATAAACCTCACTAAATTTATACTAAAAGATGAAAAAAGAAACAATTTAGAAAGTAAGGCAAGTTTGCATTTTTATGATGTTTATCTGCACACAGCTAACTTTTTATAAAAGTCTCTCAAGACAGCCCTACAGTTCTTACCCGATATAGTTGCGGATCCGCTGGTGATCATGGCGGTCCGTCCCACTCCGAGCCCCATTCCCATGGACATAGACGTCCCCAGCGTCCCTGTGCTGATCCCCCCGATGCTGTCGGCGGTGTGACCGAAGTCGCCCTGATCGAAGTGCGAGTTGTAGTGGATCCGGGGGAAGGTGCTGCTGGAGGACAGCTGGTTGTTGAGGGGCATCAGGCAGTCGGGCGGCAGGCCTCCAGGGCTGGGCGACGGGGAGAAGTGGTGCGGGTCTAGGGCTCCGTAATGCTCCATGGCTGCTGGCAGGAGGAACGGGGCGTGTGTCAGGGTGGAGGAGCCGGATGGGGGGTACAGGGGGTCCAGGTGACTGGGAGAACGGGGCGGCTCGTAGTCGGACAGGTGACGGGTGCGCTGGGGGGTGTAGCCTTTCATGGCAGAATGGGGCGATGCCCCCCCACCCTAGATCAGCAGCATGAATCCATCGGGGAGGAACAGAAACCCTGGAGAAAAATAGAAACAGGATAAGAGAAAAAGTGATGATTTTAGAAGTTGCAAATCAAAGAAAGATTATTAGAGTACATTAACAAGAAAATAACACTTTATAATAAGGTTCCGTTTTTTCTTTGTATTTATTGCATGCTTTGATGCCTTAAGTGTGGACACTGCTGCAAAGTTGTGAATTTCCCACTGGGATGAATAAAGTATGTATCTATGCGGGTCAAAGATGAAAAAGGGTTTAAGCATAAAAACAATAAGTGTAATACTGCTTTAAATTGTTGTTTTTCCACAAAAAATTCAAAAGTTTTTAGTTTAATTCTGTAGCATTTGGACCAATCAGACACACAATTTTGCATTTGATTTAACAAATCAATTAGTTATTAGATTAACAAATGGTCACAGACTCTCCCATCCAATGCACAAACTGAGTGCCAATATGTCTGTGGATGACTCCAGGCCCCCGGTTCCATGGCAACCTATCTGATAACACTAGTTTTATTGGTCAAAGGAATGCGGGCAGAGCAACATTTCCCTTTAGGAAAGACATAATTCCCATAAAAGTGGACTCTTCTCTATTTAATTCATAGAAAAACCTTTCTTTGAATTAACACCCATATCCTTCATGTCATTGTGTATATTATTACTGTTCTTGTATATGTTTTTGTGTATTGTATACTGTTTTATGCATGCTTATGATAGATCACTAGT
>JAFVLL020011230.1:0-48748 GCA_021397915.2 Tor tambroides
AAAGGCATCCCCCCCCCCTCCTCCCCCCTTTCATTCTCCTGAAGTTTGGATTGATTTCCATTGGCCATGACATTCCAGTGCCTGAACTCCCACCCAGTCATGAAGCAGGCAATTTTGTGGTGGTCAGCAGATTTTTTTGGGGTGTTGCTACCTGGTGAAACGCCAGCCGTATGTGTACAGTGTTCTCCAGCCCCCCAATGGTAGTGGATATTAGCATCATGGTGATTAGTGATCCATGAAAGCTTTACATGTTGCTCTAATCTGATGGACGACATCTGGAAATGGCATGCAGGGCTACTTTGAGATGACTAACTTGGGGTCAGCAGATAATGTTTCCAGGTAAACACTGGGGCTGCATTGTCTCTGGTGCATGTAGCTTTGAAGTTGTAATATTTTAACGTTCATATGAACTGGTGAATTGGGAATTAAGACAACCTAGGCATTTCTTCCTTTTGAAATGATTTCCCTCGCGCCGGGACGTTTCATGTAGTTCCGCTTATCTCGGCCCCTTTTAATCAGTTGGAGAGAAGAACGGGGTGATGGGGTCCTGGATTTCATTGAATTGTATAATCTGTTCCCCATCCCCTCTCTTTCATTTCTTCTTCTTAAATTGGATTATTTAAAGTTCAAGCACAAAGTTTCATCTCAGTGAAAGTGTTTGAGATGTTACATGTTTGACCTGTGACCCATAAATTCAATTAAATGTTTAAATGTCCTCAGATTTTTCCGAATGTGCTGATCTGAAGGCTTTTTCACACCAAATGTGTTACAAAACAAATAACAAAAAGGAAAATGAGTGGTATACTCACACAAAGAGCAAACAAATATTTGTCATAGTTAAATGAAAACCAGATTTACCCAGGTATAATAGTTGCCGCTTTCAGTGATAACCAAATTTACTTCAGTATAGTGGTTTGTGTGTTGCACGTTTCACTTTTAGTATAGATTTTGTATATTTGGTTGTGAAGTTGTTATCAACAGTTATGACTTACTCAAAAAAGAATACAAACTGTATCATCGGGAAACATTGCAAATAGCATTTGTTTTATTTCAAATTTTTGTTTGTGACAATATATGCATATTCAAGTTCGATGTGCAAACTTCTCAGAGAAGAGCCTTTAGAGAATTTAGAAAAAAAAATGTATATATGTAAAATGTTAAAAACAATTAAATGCTTGGAAAGTAGGGTAATTTATTATTTAAACAGACACATTATCGTAAAGGCTGTTAGTTTGCTGTCCATATGGATCCATATTACTTCTACTGTAATACATGTGCTGCAGCTGCTGGTGGAGCAACTTCAGTCCTTGTGCTGTTTTCCTCCCCCATCCTGATTGGCTTCTGGCAGTGGAGCTTGGGAAGAACCGACCTAAGATACACACTCACACTCGGCCTGCTTTGATGTGGGATGTGACGGATCTCTTGGTGTGGACATGCCGTGGAATCACAAACCCCCCCAAACCCTGGCTTTACCTAAAGAGATTTCACACAGCTGGATCTTCTACTCTCGGTCTGTCCCTTTCTGCACCATTCAAAGAAACTACATTTCCCAGCAGCCCTTGTGTGTGGTTTTCGTAACAATATTTATGTAGCACATTTTCATTACATTTTAATAGTTTTCAGTGTTATTGTTATTTTGCATTTCTAAACTCCCTGACGCTCTTAGCACATACTTTAAACACGTATCATATCGTCTTTTGATGAAAGCAAGCAAAGCGCACCGCCCCCACACATGGGTGATAAGGGGCAAACAAGTAGCCGTATCATCTGCTGAGCAGGTCTGAACACCAGCGTGGCCTAGACCTCGCAGATTTCGGCATCCCACGGGCCCTTTGAAGTGCACTGGTACAGACCCAGGGTTTTTGAACAGAGGGCCATTGATACTGTGTTTACATCGGCCGCTTACCACAGCCATATTGAATCCATGTGTTGGATGTACAAAGCAAAAAGCCTGGCAGTGTTATTAGGTGATTTTTGAAAGGATTGCCTCCATGGGGCATTTCACCCCCCTGAAATATTACTGTCAAATGAGCCACTGAAATTTGTTAATTGAAACGTCTTTATAGGAGGAGACTCCACAAACAAATTGCATTTGTGTGTACTCAAGCAGTGCAGTCCAATTTGCCTATCCTGTTTTTTATGCAGTTTACCAGCAATATTCGTAATATGCAATGTCAGGTTTATTAGACAAACATTTATACCTTATATATGCTGCAAATTATTGTTGTTATTGTTGGACAGGCTTTGAACAGACTGGAACAATGAGCATTATTCCTTGACCTCTTAACGCACAGCTATTATGCAAACCAGCGGTAGCACCTGTTGATGGTCCTGAGGGCACATGCAAGTGAAGTGCACCGTTGTGTTTTGTCTTTGCGCCACAGTTGTCATCACTTTTCCTGCATGTTATGTCTCCAGGCCCGGCTGTGACCTCCAGCGGCCTCTTTAAGCCCTGCTTTATTTTGACAATAGTAGCTGATGCTCTCGCCCCAGTTCTGGTTGTTTTTCTTTTGCACTTATTTATTGATGTTTTTACTCCTTTTCATTTAATGTTTGTTGCTTCATTTTGTGTATTCTCATTCGCAGTGTCATTTGAAGCTCGTTTAGTCTCGGATGACCTAAAATCCCCTTGTTTTTCTCATTTTACAATTGTTTGTTTGATAAGCGACATTCGATGCGTGTCAGTAACCCTCTTCTATCAAATCACGCTAGTTGTATGACTGTTGGAGATTGCGTCGTATTGGTAGTTTTTGCGCTGCAGTGGCATGTAGAAACACGAGTGTCTCGTCAAACAGTCGTCATCTCAAGAGAAATCCGTCAGTGACTGATTGAAACTGCATTGTTTGCACGCATGCATGCATCTTTGAACTTCATTTGCACTGGTTTTTACTGATCAATAGAGGCTCTGTGCCACTAGGTTCACTTTTTTAAATATTTTTCTGAAGCTCATTATTTTTTTTAATTTTTTGCCGGGCTGTTTGTGTGTGTTGGGGTAAAGGAGCTTCACATGCTCCGTGGATCAGACGCCACTGAAATATTCATGGTCCCTGGTGTAGGAATTTGATAAAGGATTTCTCTGAGTTACAGTACAAAAGATGGCTTGCCACCAGGCTTTATTAGCGAGGCTGTTTAATGGATGTATAGATGCAGTCCCTTTCTCGCATGCACTCACTTACTCACTCTCTCTCTCTCTCTCTCTTTGTATTGCACATCAAACCATCCCTCTGCCTCCGATTTCTCAGACTCTTTCTATTTCTCATAGTCAGTCAACTCTTGTTTGCAGCAGACTAGAGGGGAGGGCTTTGCTATCAGCTCTTTTTGTGTGGTCTTGGCCATAAAAAACACCCTGTTCTTTGAATGTGAAAAGAGCCTGTCTTTAATTTTTGGGAAACTCATAAAAGTTTGTCGCTCCTTTCATATCTGCCGCAGAATTGAAAACAAATGCTTCCTTTTTTCATCCGCCTTTGAACTGGCCAATTATGGAGTTGTGAAAATAAAAATCACCCTGTCAATCTCTCTTGCTCCCTCTCCTCCTTTTTTATTCCTTTTTTTTTCCAGCTTTTTCGTTTTAACTCTGCTCTTTGATTTCTCTCCTTCGCTCCCTTGTTTTTGTCTTTTTTCGGCCTTCTCTTCTCACTCGTTTGTGTTGAAGGTGTGTGTGTGTGTGTGTGTGTGTGTTGGGGGGGATCAGTGATGTCAAAGTCAAAACCGAGAGCATTAAGAAAACTGGCGAAATGCAATCCAGCTGCAATCCGACATGACGCTGGAAAAAGGGGGCTGTGGAGCAGAGAGCTGCGGCGTATTCCCAGGGCGCACAACTGCTCGCGGCCTTGGCTTTGATCTCTTCAAAGCCTTCTGCCTCCTACTAGATGAAGAGTCTTGGCTTCGTTTCGTGAGCGCTGGAGAGAGAGAGAAAAGGGGAGGGTGAGCGAGGGATGGTGTGGGGAATTAGAGGGGTTGTTGTGCATAGAAACGGATGAGGATGGGGGTGAAAGGCGAACGTAGATGGGAAATGAAGGAAAAAAGTGACAAAGATACACTGAAGGAGGGTGGCAGGAAGTTAAAGGTGTCCTTTTGCCCTATTCGGGCCAAAATCAATCAGATTGTGGGAGTAATTACATGTAATTCAGCACAAGTCTCAGAGGGTTTTGTTACCTGAGGGATTCTGACCCCAGAAATGGAGCCCAGGCTGGTGGAGGGAGGGAAGGGAAGGGAGGGAGAGAGAGAGGGGAAGGAGGTGTTGAAAAGCAGACTGCCCTGTTGCCGTCCAGCAGAGCAGAAAATGGGAGCACAATGCAGTGATTACCCTTGCAGATGTCCCCATATTTATGTCGGCGATGTTTTGGTGGCATGGGCGGTGGGATTGTTACAGAGCTAACGAGGCCCAGCTATTGTAGTGGAGCGTGTGCCCAGTTGTGCCCCCTCTGCAACCCCAACACATCCACCCCCAACCTCCAGGCTTTCCCACATTAGACTATAACGGGGCAACTATCCCGCCCCTGGAGGTGTCCAATTTGTGAAAAATACACTTGCTTAAGATGTTGATGGCAACATAAACACATTATCCTATGGGTGGAGCTTTTCAGTAGCCAATAGAGCAGGGAGTCCCGTAGCCAGTGTGATTGCAATGTATAGGCTACATATTATTTTATAAGGACAAATGAGATATGGACAAAATGGCAAAAAAAAAAAAAAAAAAAAAAAAATTATGCATGTTTGTAATATAACAATTTATATAAACATCAATAAAATATATATTAAAAAAATATTTGTTAATTGCTGAAAGAAATTTTGTACATCTATGTTTATAGTATATCAACTTAAATGAAAATCAATAAAATATTACATTTTTTGTTAGTTACATTTTAATACAAAAAGAAATCATTTTTTAAAATTCATTAAAAATACATACTTAAAATAGTTATATATCTGCCTCTTATTGATTTTATCTGTCATAAATATATTGGATCATAAAGTTGATATTAGGTTGGAGGGAAAAAAAAAGAGAAAGTCAGCAAAAGAGGAAAGTCATTTTAGAAATACAGCAAGTTTTTACATTTTGATAAAGGATTACAATATGTATATAAACACTACAGTTCAAAACTTTTTTTTTTTTTTTTAAAAAGATTATTTTTAGAGAAATTTAATAATTTTATTTAGCAAGGATTAATCAAATTAAATTAAATTGATCAAAAGTAACCGTACAGACATTTAGAATATTTCCTATTCATCAAAGAAATCTGAAAAAATGTGCAATGGTTTTCATAATAATATTAAGCAGCACAACTGTTTTCGACATTGATAATAATAATAAGAAATATTTCTTAAGCAGCAAATTAGCATATTAGAATGATTTCTGAAAGATCACGTGACACTGAAGACTGGAGTAATCGCAGGAAGTTATTTCAAATTGTAAAAAATACACAATATTGCTGTTTTTACTGTATTTTGAATCAAATAAATGCAGCCTTAAGCATAAAAATATATACTATTATATACATACTAAATATATACTATATAATACTCCATTCTTTTAGTTTTTCCCCGTGTTTATATACTTATGTTCATGCTAAGATCAAGGTTTACACAAGCTACATAAACCATTACCAGTGCCCCTCATGTCAGCCTATTGTTAATAAGGTTCATCAGACAAATTGACTGCTCTGCCCCTTTGATCTGATCTTTCATCTCTGAGTCTGGCCTTCTGCATCACTGTTCCTGATCTTCACAGACCTGCATTGTGATGTTTTTTTCTCTATCGCTAATTGATTTGAACCCATGTGGAGTGTTCATTTATTATTGGAGGGCCCTTCACAAATGTATAGAGCTTCTGATATGAATCTACGTGTCCAAATACACTCTTTTCTGTATTTTTAGGACATCTGCTATTATTCACCCCCTATTTTGTTTTATGATATGCTCTCTCTTTCTCAAACTCGTTCTGGGTGCGGATGTGAGACCTGAGACGAGTAGCACTTTGTTTACTTTCCTCGGTTGTTTGATGCTGGATGATGAAACCTATAAAAATACTCCGCAAGACTGCATTTGCTCGTCTTTGCCTTTGTGCCTCATACCAACTTCTCTCAACTGCTGGTTATTAACAGCCTCTGTGCCTCCCCAAAGGATGTGCATAGGTAATAATAAAATTCAGTTTACAGCTTAGTACAAGACTATACGCTGTGCTGATGCTGGGCCTGGCAATGCTAACAGTAAAATTTGACTGGACACACTTGACTGAGTTTGCTTCTCATCTTTTTATCTGAAGCCTTTTGCTTAAATGCTTAGTTATTTTTGTACATGTCTAGTTGATGTGAAATACCTTTGGGAAGTTGTCAAATTGTGGAGAGTGACGTTGTATCATCTAAACAGTAATTTAGAATTAGAAACTTTTGCAATTCTAATGCATTTGGTTTTTATGGCATCTTATTAATTGAAAGACTACACTTAAAAAATTGGTGAGAAAAATTCCATTTAGAAATTGCTAGTAAATTTTACAATTGTAAAAAGAAAACAGCAAGTAACATTCAATTAAATTTGACATTTTGACATGGAAAACTGAAATAGTATTTTTTGTTAAACAAACCCTAATAATCTGTTTTATTTACAACTTTTAAAAATATTGTTTGTCACTGTACATGGAACACTGTACATTTGTGCTGTTAGTTATGAAACTATTTACCACACCATTTAAAATGATCCAGTGAAGGCAAAAAAATTATTTAAAAACAGTGAAAATTGAAAAGAAAGGGTGACCAGTTATAGGACCTAAGATTGATTCATATACAAATAGAATCTTGACAGATTTCTTCATTTATTTAAAAAAATTAAAAGAACATTTTTGTCACTACAGAAGTGCTATTTGATTTGACTCACTATTATTCCACATTGAACAGTGTTTGAACTTTTGACAGGTAGTGCATGTCGTGGACTGGCTGTGTGTAGAATTATAAAGATTGTTGGAAGTAGTCGATGCGTTGGGGATGGTTTGAAATATCTTGACAGGGAAGGTTTGAAGCTATATTTCAAATGAACTGCACTCTAAAAAAAATCTGTAAAAATAGGGCACAATATACTGTATAATTTGAAGGAATTTTTCCGTATTTACCAGTATTTTGAATTTTTACACTTCATTTCATTGCATTGCGTTTTAGAGTTAACAGAAATGTCTGTAAAATGAATGGATAATGTCATGTGTAATGAGCTGCCAGTACTTTTCCTGTGATTTTACGGATTTATTTTTTGCAGTGTACCATGTAAGCGTTTTGTATAAACACAAATGCATTGAAATATCTCATCTGTTGTCAGTTTCAGTCCTTTTGAGAATAGACCTTAGGGCTACTCGCCATATTATTGACAAAAACAACTGTTGTAAGACGTTTAGTCAATAAAAGATTGAAAACGGTTTTTCCACAATTTTCCAGTGGTCGAAAAGGGCTTTTTTAACCAAAAGTCTTTTGTTGCATAATACCTACAAATCATGAGTTGCCACTTGCTATTGCTAGTCAGTTGAATTACAGAAAGATGATATTTCTCATTCTTGAGAGCATTTTTTGGGCAAAAATTTGTGCAACGTGCGTTGACAACAAAACAGAAAACCGTAAATGTTTAAAGGGATAGTTCACCCAAAAATGAATATTCTGTCATTAATTCCTCACCCTCATGTCGTTCCAAACCCATAAGACCTTCTGATTGGCTGTGATTTGTGTAACACATTGTTGGAGTTTCAGGACTTTGTAGTTTTTGGAAAGCTCCATCCAGGAAGCATCTGTCTCATACGTTAATGGTATAATTCATATTCCAGCAGAATACTCTAGATAGGTTTGCACTGAGATTTATACCTGGTCTTTGATCAATATTTAGGTATCTAAGATGGCATACATCCATGGAAAATGGTGCTCAGGCTGCTTATGCATTATGGATTTAGTTTGCAATTATTGGAGCTATTTTGAGGATTAACCTAACTGCATTAGAATTACTGACTGATGGTTTCTCAGCTTGATCTGTATGTACACAACCATGACGTGATGTTAGTTGCAAGCTCATTCTGAGATTGAACATTAATTCAAAACTTCTTGGAAATCTGGCACATGATGCCTTTATTTACACTTCTGTTTTTCCATCTGTCATGTAATGGACAATGCACCCAATCCCAACCCAAGGGTTAGGCTAATTTTCTGAATCTTTATTAAACAAAAGCCAGTTTTCTTTTGGTTGGAACAGAACTTGGACCCGTTCCCTCTTCTATCTCATTATCTCCGAGTTAAATCACAGAGAGTCAGGAAAACAAAGACCTCATGCACGTTTGCATACTCCTCCACCGTGTCTCGTCTTGTTTGCACACAGCCCATGTTTTGTTTGCTTTAGTCAGGACAATAGTCACAAAAGTACTCCTTCAAAAGTATCGAACGGGGGGAGGTGCCCGTCCTGCGTGTGAGCCGACTTTCAAGAGCTGGTTGAAGTGCTCCCCAGTCATGCGTGGGTTGGGAGAAGTCATTTGTTCTCCGGGGATTATTGTGCGAGTGCGTGTGTGTGTGTGTGTGTGTGTGGGTTTCATTGGCTGATGCTAAATTGAAAAGCAGTTGTGTTGAGGTTAACTAGCTAATTCCCTAACAATGTGGGGAGGCCACATTTATATGAGAGGTTTGTGCGTAATGCGGTATTGTCCTACCTACAAGCAAAACAGTGTGACAAAGGCTTTACGTGATAAAAGAGTGTAGATGGAGGGTTGTTACAATTGATCCCTCTGCCTTATTGAGATGTATTCAGTCTTGAATCTGTCAGAACAGGTTTCGATTTCTTGCAACCTTTGAGAAATATGTTTACTTTATCTCTGCAAACTGCACAAATAATGACCACAGAGACCATTTTTGTGTCTTGTTTGGTTATGTTTCAAGTAAAATAAGAAAGTGATCTCTGGAAATGACTGAACACTTATTTATTTTTTTAGTGTTTGGAAACAGTGATTCCTCAAATCATATAGTTTTTTTTGGGGACAGGTGTGATGTTGCTTTTTCTTAGTGATTAGACTTAATTTTCAATTAAACAAATATCTCATAAATTTATAATAAAGAGCGACCTGAGTTATATTTAGTGACTAGAACATCATAGAGATTTAAGCCAGTATGCAATGACCCAGATCACCGTAGTAAAAACACATAGCAATGCGTTAAAAACACTGTTAGAAACTGTATCATATTCCACTTTAAAGGTTGAATATGTCGTTTCTGCAGAGCTAATGGCACCAAAGGTAACTTAAAAAGTAATTGAATCCAAACATACAGAAGACCAGTTATCTTGAGAAACAAGCTTTATTGACTGTTTTCTCAATTTCATATCATTCGTTATTATTTCTGCAGTGTCATAGGAATTTTACATTTATGCATTTGGCAGGTGCTTTTATCCAAAGAAACGTACTGTATATTATGATTTCTTGCATTCAAACCTATGACGCTGCTAGCTGTAAAGAATTTCAAAGAATAATCTTGCAAAAAAGATTTTTTGATGTTGTAAATAAAGATTACGTTTTACTTTTTTTTTTCTGCTTAATTTTTAGTTATTTGTGAAATTTACTGTCGTTTTCTGAGTGAAAATTATTTCTACACCATTTTTTTTTGCAATGTGTGCTAGAAACTGCACGCTTCACATTTAAACATAACAATATAGAAGTGTGTTTATTAAGAAACTATACTTTTCCTTTCATTGACTTCTTTTCATATGCATGCAAATGCTGGAGCCCGGAAACACAAGCTCATGCGAAGAAGTTTTGCATTTTTCTGCGTTCCAAATAGGGCTGTCACGATATTAGATTTTTCATATCACGGTTATTGTGACCATAAGAATTCACGATATCGATATATCGCGATATCTATAGAAACCTTGGGGGGGGGGGGTGTGTATCAGTCAAATAATTTTTTACTTTGTTTATTGAGTTTTTCTTTTTCACCCAACGAACATAAGGATACTGATAAACGCAGGGCACAAGACTCTGGCTTTCTCTGTCTTCTTTGGAGCTCCTATGAAATAACAAGAGAGAAAATACTGTCAAGTTCAACAGTATGATGAATAAATATTAATGGTAACACTTTACAATAAGATGTCATTTGTTAACATTAATGTATTAACTAACAATACATTTATTACACAATTTATTCATCTTTGTTAATGTTAATATAAATACAGTCGTTCATTGTTCATGTTAGTTCACAGTGCATTAATGTTTACAAACACAACTTGTGATTTTAATAATGCATTAGTAAATGCTGAAATTAACATGAACTAAGATTAATAAATGCGGTGGAAGTATTGTTCATTCTTATTTCATGTTAACTAATGTAATTAATGTAATTAACCAATGAACCTTACTGTAAAGTGTTGCCATATTACGGTAACATCTAAACTGATACTTTAACCTGTTAACTTGCGTACCCGTATTTTAATCTCTTTAACCTATAGTTGCACCGGTGCCACTGCAGTCATGCAGTTAACGCGCTTCTAATTCAGTATTAATGTGCGTCTAGAACGACCGCAGATGAGGCATTAAGCACATGGCACTGCGACCAGCTTAACATTTTACAGAGTTTACTGTAGCAATGTGGTCGCTCAGTTTTTCAAGATCAGTTTTAATCATGTAACTGTTAATAGATTTACACAAAGAAATAAAGTGTTACTACGCACAGGCCGTATTGATTGCAAATACAAAAATAAGATGAGTAAAGAAAACGCAGTACTTAAATACTTAAGTACCCTTTACTTAAATATATGAACACAGAAAACCTTTGTTAACAGGTTAATGTAACATTTCCCATTCTATGACTAATAAAATAATGGCAACTTACTCTGATGTAACACGGCTCTTCTCGGAGTAGCTGCGAGCGCTGCGTCGTCGTCTTGTTTGACGGGTGTCAGGGTTAAGGCGCAATACTGCCACCTGGAGGTCAACCAGGTACTGGCGCTGGAGTATTTACATGTGGTGTTATCAGAAGTGTCCTGTTCATTTTAAATATTGCGGTTATCGCCAATACCGATATATCATCACACACTAAATTAACACGATATCGATAATTGTTGCTTTGAATATCACGGTTATCGTCAATACCAGTATATCGCGACACCCCTAGTTCCAAACTGAAATTTTAGTGGATCTGTGAGCTGCGAATTCATATGACATAAAGATGCATCACCAATAGAAGCTTGATACGTCTTGCTGAATTAAAAGAATGCAAACTTTAAAGCTGCAGGAGGTTGTATGTTTTTGCATATTGAATTTTTTTTTTGTTATTGCTACTTTTAAAAAAGACGCCGCAAAGCATGATGTCAGATAAAGAAATTTTGCATGCTCAAAGTCTATTTGCCCTTTAACGGAGACCTTTGTGCATGCAACTATTGGCTGTTTTTGACGTGTGCAGAGCGGAAAGCCACATCATCTGCTATGTTAATTTGCTTTCAGTCGATGTAGACTTCGGTCTCTTTCCCACCCTCCCCCTGCTCCGCTTCCTCTTTTTCTTCTCATCTCAATCCCTAACTCTGGGCCGTAAAGCTCAGGCTTTGTTGCTGTGAGTGTGAAACTAGGTCATCTGAAGCAGCTCCATTCACCACAGCCCAGTGCCTCTGATGCTGCAGGTACGGTCTGCGAGCTCACACGTGTACACTCTCGCACGGTCACAAACACGCGCTTCACTCAAACATTAACCTGAGCCTCCTGCCCTGCAGCAACGGAGAGAGAGAGGGAGCGGATTGTTCCACCCCTCCATCACAAGCTCCCCCGCAGGTCTCATTCTCCCCTCGCCGCAAGTTCCTCCCAAATCCAGAGTGGCAGCCATTTACGTGCCGTATACCTGTGTGAATGTGCCGGCAAAACACCGTCTGCACATGCCAGGCAAATCCCACCTCTTCAAACGCCTGCTTAGAAATGACTCTAGAACTTGACACATCTCTCTCTCTCTTCTCCTACCGCTCCCTTTTTATTTTTGTAGTAGAAGAAACTGTTTTGAGGGAGAAAAAGATGTTTGAGTGCCTCTCGCTCGTGTAAAACTGACATGATTTTAGGTGTTTTTTGGTGCTGTGCATGTGCTAAGGTTTTTTGAGCTATTCTAAATGAGCACAACAATTTGAGGAACTGAAATGGCTTAATTAAATTGTTGTTGTTGTTGTTTTTGGTCATGAATGTGTCCTTTGCATTGTGGTGGTGCCAATTATTTCTGTAGAACATCAAAAGATGTGTTTATGTATTAGTATTTATATTTATTTTTTATATTTAAAAATACATTATATTCTTTTATTTTTATTATCTTTTATTTGATTTTTATAATTTCTTTATATTTTTTATCTATTTAAAGTATTAAAATAAATTTAAATATTTTTATGTAATTTTATTTCAGTAAAAAATAAAGAGAAAACAGGTTATTTATATTTAAAAATAAAAAAAAGTTTTTATTTTTTAAATCTCTTTGTTTTAAGGTATTAAAATAGTATTTAAAATAGATGTATTTTCAATTTCTGTAGAACATCAAAAGGTGTTCATGTATTATTTATATTTATTTTTATATTTAAAAATACATTTATTTTAATTTTTTTTATCTTATGATTTTTATGTATTTATATATTTTATCTACTTAAAGTATTAAAATAAATTTAAATGTATTTTTATGTAATTTTATTTCAATAAAATAAAAATTGAACAATTTATTTTATTTTTCATATATTTATTTTAAGTTATTAAAATATGTATTTAAAATAATTAGATGTATTTTCAATTTTTATTTTACTAAAAAATAAAGATCAAATAAAACAAGATAATTTAAATTAAATACTTAAACTTAACTTTATAATTTTATTAGAATAAACTTGTATTTAAATGAGAAAATACTATTATTTTTTTAATATATTAATTTTCATTTAAATTCAAGTTTATTTTTATAAAATTATAAAGTTAAGTTTAAGTATTTAATTTTTAAATTCTTACATATATTAAGTTGTATTATATTTTTATTTAAGGTAAAAATATAAATGTTTTATTTTAAAAATGCAACATGTTTTATTTTAGATTTTAACTTTTATTTATTTTATTTTTTTATGCTATTAGTTTGGTTGCTTTCTGCCGTTTTATCATTATTAACAAAAATTCTGATCTGATTGCTGCATGATTTGAGGTATCATTCCTGTCTGTAGCACAAACGGTGCAGGTTACATGCTAATACTTTGGGTTAAGGGTTTGTTCAAACCTTAGTGATTTGATCAATAGTCTTAGAAAGCGCTCCTGCTATACGTTCAGCAAGAAAATTGCAGTCCTTTCATTTGTACTTGCTTCTGAGCTGCTGCTTTTCTGTTGTTTGTCAAGGTAGCGCTAGCATGTTGCGTAGCTGCGATTGGCCAGTTTGATTATGTTGGAGAATCGGCCTTCCATAAATAACCGAGTGAGAGCGAGAGCTGGCTCAGTATGAAAGGAAGGAATAAACAAGTGTTCATTCATATGCTTTCTGCACTTCCAACAAGGTTGTGAGGGTCACGGATGCGTGTGTTTTTAAAGTTTAATGTATGTGGCTGTGTTTGTGTCAGAATGCATGCTAATGGCAGGTTGTGTGTGTGTTTGGTGAGTGGAGCCGCGCTGCCCGCTGACCGGTCCACTCCAGAGGAATGTTTGACCTTTCGGTGGCGCTTTGAAGTGACCAGGTCCTGCTGTGAGAATGAGCCCTGCGTAAGCCGCAAGGTGAACGTGCAGTGTGATGTTGAGAAACCCTGCCAAACCTTTATGTAACCTCCACACAATGCAAATCTCTGACACTTCACAGCCAATCAGCAACGTCTGTAAAAGTGCAGTCTGTCGACTGTCGTCACAACCCACACTCAGCCCTTTTCACGTTTTGGTGTTGTCTGTTAGGAAGCATCCTTGTCGCCTTATTGTCTTGATAAATATTGTATTTTATTCTCAACGAGCTTTAAATCCCTCGTCCGTGTGTCGCCTCAGGTTGGCGCCGTTCCGGCGCTTATGTATCACGTTTGTGTTTGTTTTATGGTTCACATCTGTCAGAATGCAGCGCTGCATATGCCGGTGATGTGGTTTTCTGGGGCGTTAATGGGAGAGATGTTTGATGTTGTGCTGCTCTGCTTGCCTTTCGCAGATGACAGCTGGTGCACTGCTGTCAAATTTCTTAATGCCATGCTTTGAACTTAAGCTAACACATGAATCGAAGAGTTGGTATGGCTAAATAAATAAATAAATAAATATTACTATTACTACTGTTGTTGTTGTTGTTGTTGTTATTATTGTTATTATTATTATTATTATTATTATTATTGTTGTTGTTGTTGTTATTGGAAACGTTTCTGTTCTTAACATATACATTTATTCATAACATCAACATTTATTTTGTAGAATACCAAATTTTATTTTATTTTTTTATATTTTTATTTAAAAATATAAATAATACATTTTTATTTTATTTTATTATTTTATAATTTCAAATATTATTTATTTACTTACACACATACATATATTTTGATTAATAATAACAATTTATTTTATTATTCTTTTCTTTTCTTTATATCAACTATTTTTGTAAAGTATCTATTTTTTATTTATGCAAAACACAAAAGGAGATTTTTTATTATTATTATTATTATTATTGGTTTATATTGCTTTATTATTTATGTATTTTTTTCATTATTACAACACCCATAATTTAAAATTATTTAATTATTTTAAATAAAAATTTTTAAAAAATGTTGTTTTATTTTATTAATTTTTTTATTATTAAATTATTTTTTGCATTTATTTTATTTTATCACTTAATAATGACTTTTATTAGCACGATTCCTTGCACAATACTGTTATAACCTCAAAACAATTTTGCCATTGTGCATGATTTGTAAACTAATACATTTTGATGTTTGCATCAAATGCTCCGTTCCATATGTCTGGCTTTTCTGATGTAGTAAACTTGCTCAGAAGCACAACTGGTACAACACTGCATTTGCGATGCAAAAGGGTATTACTCTTGTGAAACACGATTTACAATAAAAGAGCTCAAACAATCGCAGAAGCAAGCTAAAATATCATGGTTTCTTTAATCAAATGCGTTCTCACAATTTCTTTTGTTGACACTACTAGTTAGGTTTAGTGTAGGCAATACATTAGAGCATTAAGCTTTTAAGCGCCACTAACCATTTTATTTTATTTTATTTTATTTTATTTTAGTCAGATTTGTAGGTGTAACTTCTGTGTTCTGATGCCAGTGTTCAGAAGAGACTTCTCAGTCCCTGAGAATAATTAAAATAAGGTGTCTCTTTCACTCATTCTCTTGCTCTCTCTCTCTTTCTTTTAAAGCCTTGAGGGCAGGCTTTCCTCCATTCGTTCCCCTCTCTTCTACCTCTCACTCTCTCCATCCACCCTTCACTTCCTCCTCTTGTTTGTATCGTTACCTTGGGCATGTGGCATGTGCCATGAGAGCGCTTCATTAATTGGGTTTGGTTACATTAAGCCCCAGAGCCAACAGGCCGTCCTGCCAATATCACATTCCATTTATAACCCGCCGCTCTAGACTGGGGGCCTCTCTTTATTTAGGCAGCTCAGTACTGGAGTTGCTCACTTACTGGGGTTTTAAAGGGCCAATATATCGAATTGAGTGGGCACTGTGTGTGTGTGTGTGTTCGTTCATCTTTGTTATTTAAAGGTCATGCATTCCTACCAATGGGATGAGAGCATGAATGTGAGTATGAACACCTGGCGCTGTGTGTGTGTTTGTGTTTGTCTGCCTCTGTGGGCGAAAACTGTTTTTGCTGATAGTACAGGGTGTGTTTCTATTCAGAACTGGACTGTCTTTTGTGAAATGTTTCAGTAGTCTGAAACCTAAAGCAAATCACAGAAATTTTTAGCTTTTTTGTTTGTTTACTCTTATTTTCTTGTACAGTGCTTTAAAGGAATTTTTAAGGTTAAATATAAGATATGTTTGTATCAATTTACAGCAGAAGATACTCATTCTATAATGTTGATAATTCAATATTTTAAACTCATTCTTCAGTTATTTTATTACTTTTTAATTAACATCTATTTATTTATTTATTCTGACTCTATAAACTCTGGTTTTGGTTGTATTTTTGAAAGTTAGTCACCTTTCTTGTACAGTGCTTTAAAGGATTTTTCAATGTTTGTTACGTTTGTGCTAATGTCAATTTACTGCGGAAAATCATTTGAACTCATTTCTCTTTGTATTACTAAAACAAACGCTGTATCCAGAGTATATCCACTAGACTTAAATATAATGCTGACATAGACTAGATGAGACTAAGAGATGTGACAGAATCACTTACTGACCCTGCTTGTGAAAAGTTATATGCAATATTTCAACTACTGCTTTGTAAAAACTAAGGATTAATTGAAATTTTCTGTGGTAATCACCATTACGCCAAAAATGCTTAGTGTGGAGTATTGAACCGAGAACAACCTGACTTGTTTGAACTTACCTGCCCATGCATTTACACTTTAATTTGCTTTTATTCATGTGCAGGCATCTCTCTCTTTCTCTCTCTCTCTCGTAGGTAAACAGTATGAATGGATTTCACCTCGATTTGTAGCTCTATGGCAATCTGTCGTTAGCACTTAAGTTGCCAACTCCTCGAATGTTTGCAAAACACATCTCGCTCTTTCACACAGCTGCTTTATTGTAGCCGCGGGCATGAGGAGTCCTCATTGCATATAAATTACAGTAGAGGGAAGCGATTATTATAAACCACCCCCCCCCCCCAATACCACGGAAATGAGATAATTGAGTGGAGGACAAAGGGCTGGTGGTGAGAAGAAAACGCTTGTTGGTAACATTCGCAATGTTTTGGGCAATATAAGCTAATTGGAAAAATGCACCTCTACCTACATTTTTGCAGAGCAGTTTTCGTCTGGAATAAATACTAGTGGCAATAAAATACCAATAACTTTTATTCCTGTTCACACAAATCATGATTACAGGTCAGATTATCAATTAATAATGACATATTTTAGCACGATTCCTTGCACAATACTGTTATAACCTCAAAAAATTTTGGCGTAGTGCATGATTTGTAAACTAATACATTTTGATGTTTGTATCAAATGCTCCGTTCCATATGTCTGGCTTTTCTGACATAGTAAACTTGCTCGGTAGCGCACCTGGAACAACATTGCATTTGCAGGGCAAAAGCTAGGGTATGAATCTTGTGAAACACGATAAAGTCACAATAAAACAGCATAAACAATTGTAGAAGCAAGCTAAAATATAATAGTTTCTTCAATCAAATGCATTCTCACATTTTCTTTTGTTAACACTATTAGTTAGGTTTAGTGTAGGCGGTACATAATTTTCTAGCAAGCTAGAGCATTAAGCTTTTAAGTACCTTTTACCATTTCATTTCTGAACTGCTATGATACATACAACAACCAATGTAATGAAATATAGCCAGATTCACATAAATCAATTTCAGATAAAATGCTTTTGGTGCCATAAAAATTCCTTTTATTTTTTTCCAAATTGCCCCCCCCCAAATTCCATATTTTCCATTTTCATTTTTCTAGACCCTGACTTAAATTTTATTAATCAAAAAGCATGTCTAATTAATTGAAATAATGAAACATACAGAATTTAACAGCAATTTATTAAAAGTTTAGCAAAAATTTAAATTAAGTCGTTATGAAATACATTTTTTTTTTCAGATTTATTTATTTTTATTTATTTATTTATTTTTTAATTTTCAGTTTCTTCAAGTTAAACCAAACTTTTATTTTGACGGGTTGTCGAAGACCTTTAAGTTTCTGTTTATATGATATGATAGTTTTTCTCACAAGAAACTGTAAAATGCTCACGAAGTGACTCATGAAGCGCACACTTTAGTATGTATGCAGTAAACGAAACCGCGCCATTCATTCACAGAGAGAAATGCAGAACATGCGGGATTCGTATTTAAATAGAATTTTGTGTCTTAATATTCTCATACCATGTTTTATCATGTTTTGATTTAAGTGTACTGACCTACTTTTGATTTATTCATCCAAAATTTAGTAAATTCCGTGACATTCTGCGTTATACAGTAAATTCAGTTTTTATGACTGGATTCTGAGATTCTGTGCGCGTTTTCCACATTGAGGAAATCATAGGGCCCTATACGTGCAAGAAGCAACGTAATATAATTTCGCAGAAATGTCACCACTGGCAGGGTTTTTTTTTTTTGTGTGTTTTTTTTTTTTTTTTTTCTCCAAATGAGCCTGGGTTGGTTTTAGGAAGGAAAGCAGAGGGTACTCTGCTAACAGAGCTGGTTTTGGGTTAGGAAAGTCACATCTGGATGGTAAAACTCATTCTTGGAAAATTCAGAAAAAGGGTTACCGGCTTTCTTGGAGAGGGTTGAACTGAACAGTGTCCATTTTGTCTCCCAAATTCCCGAACTCTAGCTTTTCCCTCTTTCCTCTGGGTTTTCTGCAGGCCCTCAGCCAGCTTGAGTTCTGCACAATGAAATTTCTTTTAAAACCACATCTGAGGGGCTCTAGAGGCAGGCTTGGCCAGACCTGCTTATAAAATCCTAAATGGACATGCTTCTTTTCAATCGGCACCGCCTCTCTGCAAATATGAATAGAAAGACCTAAGCCTATTATTTTTCTTCATAATAAAAGAGAGAGCGGGGGGAGGTAGGTCCATGCTATATCCTGCCGCCCTGGCCTGTGAAAACTCAGAGATCCTTGGGGATAACTCGCTATGGCACCATCCGACCCGGGTTCCTGTGGTCAGCTGGGGTGTCCAGCCACTTCCTGGTCGGGTTGTGCGAAAGTGTTTTTAGTTTAATACGCCATTGAGCCGGGTTAGGAATGGAGTGGCGCAGCCTGTGATCTCAAACCACCTGGAAGGATTTGAATGGCCTTGAGTGGCGGTGAATCACCCTGCATGACTTTTATTTAAGACCACAGGAAGCCAAAAGCACCAAACCCTCTCTTCGTTTATTAAAGGCAACCACATTTTTGGAAAGCTGAATGTATTTTAAATTTGACATTTTATTTCTTTTGCCTTATTCCGGAAAAGTGAATGTTTTTCGAGGTTGTGCCTCGGGGGGGCCCCTGCAAATTGGCACGGCAGTCTCGAGGTTCCCTGCTGGAATTTTAGCTTCATGTAGTGCACAGAGATGGCAGTATATTAAGAAGTTGAGAGAAATGGGCTCTGACAGCTGCGACTGAGAGGACCTAAAAGAGGCCCCAATCGAATAAGGTGGAACGCAAAGTGCCAACTCCCACTTTTCATGGCTGCCGTAAATCGAGGACCCTGTATTGACGTACCGGAGAGTCGTGGTGTCTTTTGTATGATGCTTGCGTGGACTCCTTAACTCGAACTGTTTTAAGTTCTTCCTCCACTCCTCGGTATCTCTTTTTTCTCCTTTACTCGGAGACAGAGACTAGGGGCTTAAATGAAAAATATGCCTGCCTCTTATCTCTCTCCCAGAGGAAAAGCCAATAAGAGCTGAGAGGCGTAAAATGAAGAGGGGGTAAGGATGCTATCATGCAGTCTTCCAGTGAGGGCCTTTCTCAGTAGCTGCTGCCCCCAATCACATATTAGTAATGAGGCCGAGTCAGGGATAAGGTTTCCTTAAGGTAGGATAAGACCCTTTTTAAAACTACTCGTCCAGATTAGCCATCACCTCTGACCAAGAGCTGAACTGCACTTACTGGACTGAACTATTAACAAGCTAATTTGTGACCTGTGCTGGCAAAATGAGTTGGATTTTCGAGTTGGGGGCAAAAGAAGTGAAATGTCGAATTTGAGGTTTTCACAAAAATGTGTTCATTAAGCCCTCATCTAGCGACCCCAATGTAGTATTTAAACATCTAACTGTATCTTTATTTGCACGTTTTCTGAGAGAAGTACCTTTTCTCTGCTCGCTTCTCGCGTTGACTCTCATCCGAAGCGAGCGCATAACTAATCGCTAAAGTGATTTTTACATTTATTTGTTTTTCTTACTTGAATGCTTTTGTTTAGATGTAAAATGGAAAAAAGTAATACACTATACACTTGTTTCTTTCCTATATTTGTTCTTTTTTGCATTGGTTCATATTAATAACAAAGATAAAATAAAAAATAGCTATATTGTGATTATTAATCTAGTAATGTTTATTAAAGAATTGGGTGAAAAGAATTAATGTTGCTATGTGATTTTGCTTTGGAACCTTCAGAAAACTTTAAATCAGTTTTTCTCGAAATTGACCTTGATTTCATCGACTTCAAACAGGTGTAGCTCAGTCATTTTTCGTCTGATTCCAACAACTCACTTATCATTTTGAAGGTCTTATAATGGAGAATGTAAAAACAAACATAACTCCGTTGAAAATTTGCTCATTGTGACTCATTTGGTCAGAACAGGTCACAGTTTAAAAATAAATAAATATGTATATATTTCATTGCTTTGTAAAACATCAAAGGAGATGTTTTATTATTGTTTTTAATTTCTTAATATTGTTTTATTTTTTTCTGTACACAACACCAGTGGATTTATTTTATTTATTTATTTATTTTTATTTTTTGATGCCCAGGATGATTTGAGGCATGTGATTTCCATTGGTAATACAGATTTTTAATATCATCCGTCATTGATCACAGGTCTTTTCATACAAATAATCATCGGCTTTCGGTGTAGGTCAACATTTCTGTGGCACAGAATCTGAGTCTGGCTCATGAATATTAATTAGGCGCATAACATTCGCCCAGTACCAACTGCGAGTTTGTCTGATTGACTGCAGATGTGACCGATTGGCAGAAGCTCGTTCTTGGTCTCAAAACGGATATTTCAGCTGGATACAATTTGTTTCCTTTTCACTGAAGGGAAACAAAGTTTTTAAAATATATATGTTTAAGTTATTATTACCCAAAAGCAGGGTGGAATAACCTTTGGAAAGTGGTTAATTATAATAGTTGCTACACCCCTGCTTGATTTTGCCAAATACGACATGCTCTTGGATAAACACCCTTGTTGGTCTTGGAACAACATTCCCAGCATATTTTAGGGATTCGCTTAGGGCTTGGGGTTTGAATAACAATATCAACCCAACATTTGCTTTGGGTTTCTAGGGTTTGGGTTAGGGATAGGGTTAGGACTATGCTTGTTTTTCCAGGACCAACCTTTTTTCCAAAGGATCCAGGAGCATGTGTCATTTAGTAATACAGAAATATATTAGTATCATCATCTTACTCTCAAGAATCCCAAAAATGCATTGGAAAATGTGGGCGTTTCTGACGTGTTGTTGAAAGTTATCAAAGCTCAGATCTTTCCAGAAAATGCCATTCATATCATCATCCTCCCTCTCGGCTTCTGTCCCGTGTCTGGGAGACTCTGAAATAACGCCCCCTCCCAAGCGCGCGCACACACACTCCTCCCGCCCGTGGTTTTACAGCAGTGCGTCTGCCGAGGAAATGGCACCCTACACCTGCCTCTCTGGCCAATTAGCTGGTCGGAAACAGCAACCTTTGCTCCCAAATTAGGACAAACCGCTCATTCATGCCTGTGGGAGTTTTGCCTGTGGCACAGGTGGGCCGCTTCTTACCCGTCTCGCCTCTCTGAAACTTAGGAACAGCATGCAATAAATAACTGATTTTTTGCACTTTTCTCTCTAAGCGATTTCATGTTTGTTTTTGTATTTAGATTGATTTCATAGGACTTTTCAGTCATTTTTTTTAATGCTTATGGTTTGATCATAAGCTGCTTTCAAGTCTTCCTGGGAATTTCCCACTCAGTGAAAAATTGAATGTGTGTTCAAGTGACTTTGGTCAGAATAAATCAGATTTATTAGGTAATTTCTTCCTGTTTTTCTCTCATTTTGCTCTTCCTAACAAATACAGGACAGTATTTTAGAGCTAGTGAAACTAAATAAAGGGCAAAGGATGTGCATTAAATGTGCATTTCATTGTTCTCAAGCTACCACACTGTTCAGTGGTAAATAGGTCTCCTCATAAACTGGCTAAATCATATTTTTCTGGCAAGCTTTATTGTAGTCAAAGCTACACCAGTGGTGTTTTAGTATCAGAGATATTATTGTAGTTTTTACTAATATTTTGAATGGGTTTTTATATATTCTGTTTTCATTTTTATAAGTTTTAGTAATTTTGTTGCTTTGTCTTTTTTTTAATCTTTTAAAAATATGTCTATATAGTTTTATTAATTTTTATTTCAGTTTTTTTTTAGTACATCAAGTTAAAATAATTGAAAATTAGATGTTGCAAAATATTTTTTATTTTTATTTTATTTTAAAATTATCTTTTATTTTTCCATGGTTTTAATGTTAGTTTCAGTTAGTTAACTATGTTTCACAAATGCAAAATTCATGATTATTGCTTATGACCGGTACCAAATTAGTTTCCATCTTGATTCTTTAATTGATCCAAAGCCCCCAACTTTGACTTTAGGGTAAATGAAAATGCAAAGTTTGGCAATTAGGACATTGTGCACATATCTCATAAATGCACTATTTTAGACATAAGATGATCTGTAAGCCAGGTAAAGGAGAAGCTCACCAATTATCCAAAAAATTGCTACATGTTCTTGAACACTGTGTACTTGATGTGCTTTTGTGGTGTGTTGAGCATTGCTTTGTGAGTCAGCTCAGATTTGTGTGTGTGTGTGTTGAGTCCGCTGCTGACGTGATTAACCCTGCTTAGTTCCACCGCAGACGGTCGGGGCTCTGTAATGAACTCCCTTATTCACTGGCTAATGATTCTCTTTGATCTGCAGCCCCGAGACCTCTGGTCTGCCTCTGCCCTGTGGCATTCCCTCCCTCCCTCCCTGTTTCTCATTCTCTCCTCCTCTAACCCACACTCTGTCTCTCCCAACCCCCTTCTTTATTCATTCGGTTCTGCCCCAAAATCCTGCAGTACACAATCCACACATCATCACTGGTGAGGTGCTCAACTTTGGTGGCTCGTTGCCCATTCGTTCTTAGTCTGAATGCCTCAGTCACATATGAAGTTGTTACAATATCAGTTCTTCCCTCTGTGTTTTGCAGTCAAATAAGGTGCCGGTGGTCCAGCCGTCCCATGCCGTTCATCCCCTCACCCCTCTGATCACATACAGCGATGAGCACTTCGCCCCCGGCCCACATTCGGGACACCACCCACAGGACATCAACGCCAAGCAAGGTAAACGCATGCAAACCGCACAAATACGCTACTGTTCAAACTATTAAAGTCATTTAAAATTACAACGACTTAAAGACACTGCCCCCATCCGCTATTGGTCAGAAAACAAATAGCCCCGCATCCAATCATGTCTGTTTACGATTTTCAAGGAAATCAATGAACAAATGAAATGCTTTTAGTTTAGTCTGGAAATTATATTAGGATAAGTAATTTAACATTTTAAAAATGGCAACACCTTTAACTTCAAGTTGCATTTGAAATGCATGGAATGCATTTTGACATTTTTGAGTAAAACAGAATATTCAGTAGGGAATTGTGTAGAATTATGTAGATTTTATTCTCTGGGATTTGACTGAATTGAAATGTAGGCTCTGATATTATTGGTTAATATTTTTATTTTTATAAAAAGTAATATACAATCATTATCTTTTTTGGTTACATCCACGGAAAAGAGAATTGTTTTGGATGGGCAAAGAAAATTGTTATTTTACTTTTAAAAAAAAAAAAAAAACAATTTTTTATAAATATTCTAAAAACAAAGGGAAACCAGATACAATATGGGTTTTATTTTCACCCCAAAATGAAAAATCTGTCATTTTACTACTCCCTCATGTCCTTCCAAACCTGTATGACTTTCTTCTGTGAAACATAATATAATGTATTTTGAGAAATATGTCTCTTTTTTGTCAGTAAAATGGAAGTCAATGGTGACCAAAACTTTGCTGGTTACCAGCATTCTTCAAAACATATTCTTTTGTGTTCCACAGAAGAAATAAATGCCGGTTTAAATAGACATGAGGCTGACAGAATGTTTATTTTTAGTGAACTTTTCCTTTTTATGTGTTGTAATGTTATTTCCTTGGGTTTTTAAGCACTCTTTCCCTATTATCACTGATCTGAAGAGACATTAACTATATATGTGCACTTAATAAGCTAACAGCTCATTCTCACTGGAATCCTATTTCCCCCAAGTCAGTCAAAAGAGGTGGGGTTAAAGTTTAAAAGGGGTGGAGAGATTTTTGGCAGGCGTTGTTGCACGCGAACCCAACTCCATATGTGCTCCTTCCGGCTAACGCTCACCTCTGTGGCGACCGGCGAGGGAGAGGGCAGACAGGATGTGATGAAGCGGAGGAGGTCTGGAGAGCTATAAATAGCCTGAATGAGGCCGCACGCCACGAGCAGTTTGGCCAATGATCCAAAACTTGCTCTGTTTTCATACACAAACACAAACATGGAGTCACTTATTCATCAGACATAATACGCTGAGGGCGGAATTGAAAATAATACACTTTTGAGAGATTAGCCTTTTTTTCAGGTGTTTCATGATTCAGTCGTTTCACTCAGCATGGGAAGTCGACCCTGTTTACCACTTAAATACACATTCTCGATTCTACAGTGTACATTATTTAAAAGAAAATCTAATGTTTATCTTAAAATCTTTCATCAAACTCTGCCTCTGAAATGATTTCCCTTTTCCGCTGATGTCATCTAGGCTGTGCAGGAGGAGAAAATGATGTTAGCCAGTAGTTAACACAGTAATTCAATACTCAGTTTAGTCCTTTGACTGCACATTTTAAGCTCCGAGTGAAACAATGGAGAGAAAAATGATGAGTTGGAGATGCAGGGGTTGTTTTTAAACTCCATGTTCTTACTGTGCATGTGTGTATATCCCTAGGGCTTTGTTGTCATACACAGACGCCCCTTTGACAGTTTAATTTAGCCCTAGGGCCTTACTTCACTTTTTCCCTCCTCGATTTAAGTCTTCATACACAAACACAGTCTTGACCTTGGTGCAAATGTGTGTATGTGAGAGCGTGCATGCGTGTGTTTGGAGTGAAGTTGAGAAGTGACATCCATAAGACATCCAACTGACATCCATAAGCAGCATGAATCATATCAGCGGGGCTTATTAGAACAGCGCAAAAGCATTCCTAATTATCCCGTGATCCGCTTATGCACTGCACCGGACCGTAGGGCCCGACTGTGCAGCACACATTGATGCCACACTGCTGCTCTCCAGATGTGTCTGTCTCACACTAATACACGCCAATGTCGTTTTCTCTTGATTCCTGATGCAGGTATGCCCAGGCATCATCCTGGACCAGACATTCCCAATTTCTACCCCCTTTCCCCTGGGGGAGTTGGGCAGATGACCCCTCCGCTGGGATGGTGAGTGCGCACATAGCCAAACGGTTACAATTAAGAGAACGTTTGTTGTCGACAACCGTGAAATGAATGGTTGTGAGTGCTCAGGTTGTATTAGAGCTATTTGTGTAAATTTGAGACAATAAAATTAGCTACATATGTTATGTTATGTTATGTTCAGAAAAAAATGGGAAGTTGTATTGGACCTTTTTATTTATTTATTTATTTAATTTATTTTGGTGATTAGGCCATGCAATCCATAAAATATTTTATAATATTTTATTTTATTTTATTTTATTTTGATGAGGCCATGCAACACAGAAATATTGAGAAGGCGTGTTGGACCTTTATTTATTTATTTATTAATTTATTTATTTAGATGAGACCATGCAATCCAGAAGACTTATTTTATTTTATTTTATGAGCATGAATCTCCATAAGGTTAAGAGACAATAGCTAATAATGTGGACAGTGAATGACGCATTAACCCACACACATTATGTTTCACTCTCAGGTTCTCTCATCACATGGTACCAGGCCCTCCTGGACCCCATGCCACAGGAATCCCCCATCCTGCCATTGTCAACCCGCAGGTGAAACACGAACCACAGCATGACACAGACCTGATGCACATGTGAGTATCCCATTTAGTAAGCTGTACAGCATGCTAAAAATGCAATCTATGTGTTTATGTTCCCTCATAGCAAATACATTTCCCCTTCTATCATTATTAGAGATTTTTTTTTTTAGATTTATTAGTAATGGTTAAGATGAGATAAATATGAGCACAAATAAATATACAATATCAGCCTGCCTATATATATATATATATATATATATATATATATATATATATATATATATATATATATATATATATATATATATATATGCTGATATTGTATATTTATTTGTGCTCATTTCCATTATCTAACATGGTTAACTAATTATGAATTCATTTAATAACACTAATAATACAATCTTTACTAAATCTCAAAATGAATATCCATTTTTTTCCATACCATACATGACAGTGTTGTGAATTTAAACTAGGCATTAAATAAAAATTCATTCTGTCTTTCTTCTAAATGCATATTATAGATCTTATCAATCATTATTCTGTGCATGTTTCATTTTTATATTTCTTTAAAATTTTTGACCTCACAAAGTTTAATTAAAATGTCAAAACTGGACTTTCCGGTGAACATAACACTTCTCTTTGGTGACTGAACTTCTATGCAGAACTTCTCCAATCATTTTACTAGCTCATATTCATCTGCCTCCACTTTCGAGTACAATGCCCACATCTCAAAATCCAATCAACAAATGATGCATAGAACCAAATCCCGCCCTACATTTTTTTTTTTTTTAATAGTATGTTACAATATGGAAGAAAGATCTGTCGGTGCTTCTGCTTTAACATGATTTCAGTTTTTAGTGTTTTATTTTTAATTTATTCAGACAAAATTGTATGGAAATGTATTATCGGCCATTTATCGGTTATCAGCCATAACATGAAGTATCTGCTTCAATTTTTATTATAGTATATTTATTATTTATTTCAAGTTTTGACCATTATGAGCCATGCAGTTGGCTTGAGGTCCAGGTCACCAATGGGAGTGAAATACTGGGAGCTCTAGGGCTTGGGAGTCATAGAGTTGGAGGGAATATGAAGGTTTGGTTGCCATTACTGGTGAAGTAATCTCTTTGCATGAAAGCACCCAACTGGACATAATTAAAAGCCGCTGCTAGCTTTTCGGCACTGGCTCCCAGATTGTTCTCTCTTGCAGCCTTCCGATTGGTGGCTGGAATCAGACGATCGGCGCTCTCACACTCCATGGCGTCGCTGTGGCAGCCGCTTTCGCACCACCCTCTGAGCGTTTTTCCCCTTTGTATTTCCCTATATCACTTAATAATTCTTTTTTTTTTTTTTAACTCTTTCCTCCTCCTGTTTCTCCAGGAAACCTCACCACGAGCAGAGAAAGGAGCAGGAGCCCAAAAGACCTCACATCAAGAAACCTCTAAACGCTTTCATGCTGTATATGAAAGAGATGCGCGCCAATGTGGTGGCCGAATGCACGCTGAAGGAGAGCGCCGCGATCAATCAGATCCTCGGGCGGAGGGTACGTATCCACCAGACCTCCTTTACAAAGGGGTCTATTGTAGTTAGCACTTCTGTGTAACTCAATTTTACAAGTACACCAGCACACAAGCTGACAGCTCAGAAATCTGGGCAGGTAGCATCTTTAACGCTCCGTTTTGGAATTGGAAAAAGAGGAACCGTTAAACATATTTAATGCTTTAACCAAAGCCTCTGCGGTTTGAGGCGGCTAGCCACAGCAAAGGACCGTTTTGCGGCAGTGTGAGGTAATTGCACCCTGACATGGTTTGAAGTAAAGCGCCGCTAAATTGGAACCAGTGTTTTGATATGAAATCAAAGTTTCGTGGGGTTTTTTTTGTTGTTGTTTTTTTTCTTCCCTTCTCTCATCGCTGCATATGTTAATCTCTTCATCATGTTCCATTCCACCCCCAGGCACGCGTGCACGTGCACTCGCGCACATTTACGCGTGCACACACGCAATGTTTTAGAGTTAACAAGGATTTTTAGCCAAACACCAGCACGTGTCTCTTTGGAAGGAACTTAAAAGTGCATGTCAGTAATTGACTACTTTTCCCCCCCCTCTCTTTAATCTCCCTCTGCACCGAACAGTGGCATGCTTTATCTCGGGAAGAGCAAGCTAAGTATTACGAATTAGCCCGCAAGGAACGGCAGCTCCATATGCAGCTTTACCCAGGATGGTCTGCCAGAGACAATTATGTAAGTGTCCACACTAACACACTGCCTGAGAGTGAGAGTTGTGTCATGTGTTGATTGCATGAAAGGAAATATAATGCTTGTCTTTAAAAGTGAAAATATATGCATACTTCTGTTGTTTGCTTAGTCATCCAAATGTTTATCTTATAAAAACTGTTGTAAAGTAAGTTAGAGGTTATGTCAGAAAAGTCTAAAGGGCTATTCACTTGGGACTCTTCTGAGAAGACTAAATGATATTACAACATAAGGGTTATAGAACAAAATATTCACAAGTTACATACCAACAGTTCTCTGATACTTAAATTAAAGGGACAGTTCACCAAAAAATTGAAAATTGTCATAATTTACTCACTATTCACTTGTTCCAAACCTGTATGAGTTTATTTCTTCTGTTGAACACAAAAGATGATATTTTGAAGAACGTTGGAAACCAAACAGTTGATGGTAGCCATTGACTTCTATACTATTTTTTTGATACTATGGAAGTCAATGGGTACCGTCAGTTGTTTGCTTGCCAACATTCTGTAAAATATCATGAAGAAACTCCCAAATGTTTGGAACAACTTGAGGGTGAATAAATGATGACACAGTTTTTGGGTGAACCTATCCATTTGTTGCATTTGTTAATTAAAAATACATTGGGCTTCATTCATGAAACATTAACAGCACAAATTTAAGTAACTGTCTCGTAAAAACTTAAATTATTGCATTGAATGTAACCGTTTGCATACAGTTTGTTGAAAAGCAAACAGACTGAATTTTTGTAAATCGTTTCTAAAAACTCTGTGTAAATTGTTGCATTGAAAGTGATACTTTACTATGGTTTTATGACTAATTTTCATAAATTTGTTCTGATCAAGTTTCATAAATGTGCGCAAGAAACCAAAGCAGAATGAATTTGTTTAAACTGTTCGTGAAAACATTCTTGCACAAATTGTTGCATTGTACCAATGTACGCAACAATGGTTTTATGACTGATGCATGAAACAAAAGTGGAACGAATTTGTGTAAATTGTTTGTATGATTGCTCCTTTGTAAATTGCATCAAATGTGACAGTTTCATGAGAATGATTTTATGAACCACTTACACAATTTGTTCTTCTTGTTTCATAAATGAGGCTCAGAAACATAAAGAACATAAATTTTTAACCAGTTTTTCTTACGTAAATTGTGTTAAATGCAATTATTTAATTGGAATGTTTTATTTTATTTTATTTATAAATGGCAGAAATGTCATGCTTTTGTGGTGGCACTCTAAATATTGGACCTTTTATTTTATTTTATTTTAAATACAAACTTCTGTTCTGCTTATGGTACATAAATGTCAATTACATCTTATTATAAGCATTTTATTATGCCAAAAATTTGGACATGATGTGAATGGCCATTAAAAGCTACTATTTTCATGAGTAACTACCTTCAGAGTGTCACTCCCAAGCTCTTACAGCTGTCTCATACTAAACGTTTTCCAGAAGAGATATATTGCTAGCCATTTACTTAATATTATTAAATTTATACAATTATTCATTTAGTTTATACAAATGTGGCAGATATCAAGGCAGTTCGCTTGTAGAATTCACATCCAAAATTTATGTTGCGATGACAACTTTGGACGCCATAAAAGTTTTAACCGGCATAAATCTCACTCAATATGAAGTGCCAGGATGTGATCCTAAAACTAAAACCTGGCTTTCACACTAATCACCAAATGGAAAGGCAACAGGGCTAAAAAGAAACACTTCAAAGACAGATGAACTTTCATCTCCACTTATATATTAGTGGTGGGAGCACACTTGTATTTATTAGTGCTAAGGATTCTGAGCATATCCCTGCTCTGTCATAGACGTTTCTACTGCTCTGGGCTTCTTGGTTCTGTCAGCCAGGGCTAGAATACACAGATTAGTGACTGAATAAGTGGATTATCAGACTTTACAGCAGGCAACCAAAGCGTGGCTCATATTGGACTGCAAAATGACAGTGTGGCGCTATCTATACCTATAGTCATCCTGCCAGGGGATTTTGGGTAAGCTACAAATCCTAAAGCAGTCCAGACTTCTCACTCTAGAGGAGTGTTTGTCGTGTCAATTGGAGCAGTGGCAGATGTTTTATTCTTGTTTAACTTTCCGATTGGTGATTAGGCCATGCAATCCAGAAGAATTAGGAAGGAGAATTTTATTTTATTTTATTTTATATCTCTTCATAAATGTCATGCTTTTGTGGTGGTGTTGTAAATATTGGATTATTTTATTTTATTTTTATTTTATTTTATTTTTATTCATTTTTGGGGGGTGATTAGATCCAGGAGAATTAGGCAGGAGTATTTTTATTTTATTTTATTTTATTTTATTTTATTTTTTATTTTATTTTATTTTATTTTATATCTCTTCATAAATGTCATGCTTTTGTGGTGGTGTTCTAAATATTAGATTATTTTATTTTATTTTATTTTATTTTTATTTTATTGTATTTTAATTCATTTTTGGGGGGTGATTAGATCCAGGAGAATTAGGCAGGAGTATTTTTATTTTATTTTATTTTAATTCATTTTTGGGGGGTGATTAGATCCAGGAGAATTAGGCAGGAGTATTTTTATTTTATTTTATTTTTTATTTTATTTTATTTTATATCTCTTCATAAATGTCATGCTTTTGTGGTGGTGTTCTAAATATTAGATTATTTTATTTTATTTTATTTTTATTTTTATTTTATTGTATTTTAATTCATTTTTGGGGGGTGATTAGATCCAGGAGAATTAGGCAGGAGTAATTTTATTTTATTTTATTTTTATTTATTTTTGGGGAGTGATTAGATCCAGGAGAATTAGGCAGGAGTATTTTTATTTTATTTTATTTTACTTTAATTCATTTTTTGGGGGGGTGGGTGATTAGATCCAGGAGAATTTGGCAGGAGTATTTTTATTTTATTTTATTTTATTTTATTTTTATTCATTTTTGGGGAGTGATTAGATCCAGGAGAATTAGGCAGGAGTATTTTTATTTTATTTTTTAATATTTTATTTTATTTTATTTTAATTCATTTTTGGGGGGTGATTAGATCCAGGAGAATTAGGCAGGAGTATTTTTATTTTATTTTATTTTATTTTATTTTATTATTTTTATTCATTTTTAGGGAGTGATTAGATCCAGGAGAATTAGGCAGGAATATTTTTATTTTATTTTATTTTATTTTTATTCATTTTTAGGGAGTGATTAGATCCAGGAGAATTAGGCAGGAGTATTTTTATTTTATTTTATTTTATTTTATTTTATTTTATTTTTTATTTTATTTTATTTTATATCTCTTCATAAATGTCATGCTTTTGTGGTGGTGTTCTAAATATTAGATTATTTTATTTTAATAAAATAATAATAAGTGATTAGATCCAGGAGAATTAGGCAGGAATATTTTTATTTTATTTTATTTTATTTTTATTCATTTTTAGGGAGTGATTAGATCCAGGAGAATTAGGCAGGAATATTTTTATTTTATTTTTATTTTTTATTTTATTTTATTATAGAAGAAATGTCATGCTTTTTTTGTGGCGCTTTGAATATTCCTCTGGCTATATTTTATAGGGAAAGAAAAAGAAGCGGAAGAGGGAAAAGATCCAGGAACCTGCTTCAGGTAAGACTCTTAAACCTCCTATCCCTGCTCCTAATTTGTCCTGTTTCATTAATGTACGCACTAACTTAGCTTTATGTGACTTAGTTTGTGAATATGGTGGTAAAGTGGTTAATGTTGGGACACCGCATTCTCAATACGCTTTCACACAGTCAGTTTCAATCATAAAAGAATGTTTTTATAGTCAACATGAACATTTATGAATTGAAATCTTTGTTGATTGTCTGAAAATCCTCAAGTCTGCAGTTTTACTGTTCTGTATATTTCTTTAATTTGTAAATTTTGCAACAGTATGAACAGTACACCCACCCCACCACTCCATCTTTCCATCTTCTCCTCACAATTAAGTCTTTAGGATTAGTCTGTTTTAAAGTCCACATTCATTAGTGATGTGTGCTTGTACATTTAACAATTCAGTGTATATCTGGCGCTTAGTCTAGATGATTTCATTTAGATCTGTGTATAATGGACAAGTTAAAGGAACGGCTCACACAAAAATGACAATTCTGGCTTCATTTACACTCATGTTTTTCCAAATGGATGAGACTTTTTTTCTTTTATGGAACATGAAAGGTGAATTTTTGAGAAATTAATACTAAAATGACCCCCCCCCCCCAAAAAAGCAATAAAATTCTCCTTAAAGTGTCCGTATGACTCATGTGAGCAAATCTTTTCAATCATTTAATCCAATTCCCAAGAATCAGCCTGAATGATTCGTTCAGCACATTCTATTTAGAATTTCTCCCTTTCTGTTCAGTGGAAGAAAGAAAATCATAAATATTGGAAACGACATGAAAATGATTAAATGATGAGAGAATGTTCATTATTGGATGAACTGTTCCTGTAATGAACAATGCTGATGTGTTAAATAGGCCATCAAGCTCTGTTTGTTGGCCCTACATTGACAACTAAGACCAGAGATGGACTTAGGTGTTATTTGGAGGCACATCCTGGTAATTAAAAGCTACGATTTCCTGCAGGTACAGGCCAGAGAATGAAAACGGCGTACATCTGAACAATGGTAAGAGCCTCTTCCATACCTCTGGTCTGATTGAGTCATGATGTGGTAAACTCCCTATTTTCTAATGTGGTTCTTAGCAATCAGAAAAACATGAGACTAATCCTAAAGGCCCACTTTGAGTTCACCAATCAGCCATTCACTGTTGTATTGCGAAAGCTGTTGTTTGCATCGTGCGAGTGAGTGTGTGCTAACGTTACAGTGTTTCCTCTTCCGAACACACTGATGAATTGTTGTGACAAGTCATTTTTCTTCCCTAACTCTAAGGACTCCATTACATCCCTTTTCCTGTAGACTGATGTGTGGCTTGTGGCATTGGGTGGCACGTTAGTATTTTCAGAATGCTTTTTATCAAGAACAGTTCGCAAGCATACCATTTGTTTGAAAGATCACAGAACAGCGTAATCTCGACAAAGTGGGCTCAGAACATCAAGTCCACACTATCAGGTTTCTTTCCTCATTCATTTCTTCCATCTTTAATATTTGGCATACAATCCTGTGGCTCGCGGCCATGTTGGCCTGGTGCTTTTTTTTTTTGGTTTTTCCAGAACATTTGGAAACTGGGATGGTATTGAAAGAGTCGACCCAGATATAAGCTAACTCTCTTAGCATTCACCCATATGGCCCCCATGTGTTATCTGAATGAACGAAGCCCTTGCCAGCATATTTGGCTTGCGCTGTGCTTTTTAATTTTCTAGCGATTAGACTAGCAACTGGCCTGAAAGAAGTTAGTTCTCTAAATAAAGAAGAGAATCGTCTCAGGTGAGAAATTTCAGTATCAAGGACAGTAGTAAGCAAGGGAAAAAATGTATTTTCTCCTCGTCTCATTAAGACACCCCACATCCTGTTATTCTGCTTCTTTTTGCCATGAAAACTGCGCAGATGTGACAAATCTGGTCTTACCCAAAAACCTGCAAGACAAAGGTTTTACGGTTGATCAATTCTCTACCCTGTGGCTCCAAAACACAAATTGGACCGTTTCGCGCGCACTTTTTTTTTTTTTTTTTTCTTCTTTTCTATGGGCTGCAATAGCTTTTAAAATGCAGCTAAAAGGAGCGCTATCTTCGATCCAATAATTAGCGGTGCCAAGCGCACTGTGGATGGACGCTCCAACTGATTCATTGTGGCAGCCTTAAACTAATATACATAAAACAGAAAATATTGCCACTGCTTGTCAATTTACGCAGATCCGACAGACTGAGAGACATCAAATTTATTTTATATTTATTCATTTTCCAAATTATATAGTGTGCACTTAAATTTTTAAACAAAGAGTGATAATATATTTGATAATGGATAGCATACAACAGTGCAAAACAAACTAACAAACAAAGTAAATCCAGTTTTTCCAGTTAAAATATCCAATTAAATGACCCTAAAACAAGAGAAATTCACTGAAGCAACAACTTTTTTTGAGTGTTTTTTTTTTTTATATAAAATTTTACGTTAAAATACACACGTATTAAATATACACTACCATTTAAAAGTTTGAGATATTTGATATTCACCAAGGCTGCATGTATTTGATCAAAAATATTGTAAAATATTATTGGAATTTAAGATAAATGTTTTCTATTTGACTATATTTTAAAATGTAATTTATTCCTGTGATGGAAAGCTGAATTTTCAGCATCATTACTCCAGTCTTCAGTGTCCCATGATCCTTCAGAAATCATTCTAATATGCTGATTTGCTGCTCAAGTAACATTTATTATTATTATTGTCAATGTTAAAAACAGTTGTGCTACTTGATAATTTAGTGAAAACCGTGATACATATTTGACAGACATTCATTATATATATATATATATATATGTATGTGTAAGGCTTTCGAAGATTGCTCCTATTGGTTTTGAAATGGAAAATGGGGGATTTCTGAGGGAAGACAAGTAATTTGAGGTAATTTCATGGGTGCTTTCACCATTGTATTTTAGGTATGAAGGACAGGTTAGGTCTTATTTTTACATGCCTTATGACAAATAATCCTCAAAAAAAAAAAATGTACATTGGAATAATTTCAGGTTATAGAATTTTCTTCCTCACACATCCCACTTTTCCTGCTCATACAACATTTCCACATCCTCTTCTTGTTCTCAACTGTGTCTGTTTGTCAGATTTAGCTGTGAGAGCTTTTGTCTGACTAACCCTTGTGATTTGCAGACTTGGAGATTGTTATCTGAGCCGAGGCATACATGCCCTCCGGGCTGTTACTTTTTGGCCACTGTGCATTTTTTTTCATTGGGAACGGAGAAAGCCATGTAACAATGGTGGTCTTTTAATGAAAGCTGGCTCTGAAGATGTAGTCTTAGTCATTCAAAGAAGCCAAGGTTGTGAGTCACCAAAGTCTGGCACATTTCAACATGCTACTTTGTTGCCACCTGGACATTGACTCTGTGCTACGCTGACTGTTCTGCGGCGTTTCATTTTTGATTTTTATAGCGACTGCGTTCTTCGCCCAAGTTTGATGATGTTGGCAGGCCCTATATGAGGTTTACCGTACAATTGGGAGTGGTCGACCGAAGGTTTGAAAGCTTTCAGTGTTCCAGAGGTTGACAATAGTGGGGCAGTGTGGGAAACCTTTGGAGGTACAGGCCATTTCGGAGTTCACGGTCTGCTCTGTGAAGAAAGTGCTGTTGGACAGCTGTGCCCGAATCGGGTCGTCTTTACCCAGCTCTGTGTCTGTGATGAGTGAGGACAGAAGTCAGATGTCAGCCTTTGATGAAAAAGCATGAAAGAGAGAAACTAAAAGTCCCTTGTGTGCCGATGAGAGCGCCTTGTCTCTTCTTAATGTCCACTCTGCCTCAACTCCATGAATGGCAGAATAACTGATACCCTTTGTGTCTAAAAACCCTTTTCATTTGGAGTACACTGGAACTGCATGCCTTGGTTGAAAAGGTTTGGACCTGAACTGGGGTTTGGGAAAAACTTGTACCTAGAAAGAGTCAGGGTTGGGCAGAATTCAAATAATTGTCTCCCTTTCAGTTAATGAGTTTAATTTGAGTTGAATTGGTCGGCCACACCCCACAGAAAGTTGAAATGAAATTTGAATTCAAATGACAAGAGTACAGAGAATTTACACTAAGAAACTGGGAAAGTGTTCTTCCACCCTGCTCCACAGAATATTCTAGTCTACTTAGTTTCTTTTTTTATTAAAAAATATAAAATAAAAATTGACCCTCTAAAACGAACGTTCTCAATACTTTTTCTACTCTACTTGTTTTCTTTTTATTTATTATAAAAATGACCCTCTAACACCAGCATTCTCTATTCTTTTTCTATTCTATCTACTTGTTTTCTCTTTATTTATTATATATATATTAAAAAACTTGCTACGTGTACTGCATTAGACTAACCAAGACTTGTCACATGAATACTCTTTTGTTGATTTTGATCACTTCTATTGTCCTCATTTGTAAGTCGATTTGGATAAAAACATTTACTAAATGTAATGTAAATGCTAAACTTAATTTATTAAATCTAATATATAATACAAATTTTATAGGTTGGCATTTTCAAATCATGTCTGTCTGTAAGGCCAATAAACCTTCAAATGTTTTTAAACTTTTAAAAAAAAAAAAAAATTCAAACAAGAGCTTGTTTGACAAACATTTATTTTTTAGTAAAAAATTAGATGAATTTTTCAAATTTGAATTTTTCTGTCTGTCTATCAACCTTTGAAACTTAGCTTTTCTAGTAAAAAATAAATTTTATGAAGTTCTTTTGATTTCAGTTAATGTTTATTCTTCCTCATTCAAATCGGAATTGCAGTTTTTGCATCCTATTTGCTACTTATCTTCATGGAATGAATTGGAATATTAAAAGGCATTCTCAATTCAATTCTGCATGACTCTCAACCCTGGAAAAGAGTACAAGTCGCTCATGATAAACCGGTTAATATTACTGAGGGCAGCGGAAACCCAGAGGTTTCCTTCCATGTGCTGCTGCCAAGAGACTCCACAGTGCTATAAAAAGAGTCTGGGAGTTTTTGCCGGTATGTAGGTGCGAGGTACAAACTTGCAGAAACGGTTGGATGTAATATGCGAATCACAATCGCCCCCATCAGATCTTCCACTTAGATAGATTGGTTTGACAATCTAAGCACGCCAAGCAGCAGAGGAATCGGTAAACTGTGGCGTCTACTACGTTTCCTCTCCTCTCTTTCTAGCTCTTTCACACCCCAGCAGTCGTCTGCGCTTTGCTGGAGTTCCTCTCCTAGGGAGTAAATCTGGCTCCCATTGTGAAAGCAGGCGGAACCCCCGCTCCTCTTCCCCCTCTCCTCCCTCCCGCTGCTGACTGCGAGCGGTGGCGAGGCCTTTGAAGCAGCCGGGCGGTGGAGGGGAGCAGTCATTGTGCTGCTCTTTGATAGTGCCGCCCTGGCTTGCAGCTCAGGCTTTGCAGGAGCACGTCGTTCCTGGGCTCTCGTCCCAGCGCTCCTCAGATGTGGGCAGACCCCACTCACGGCCTCCACTGGAATACCAGGCCTTCGCCCTTCTCGTGTCCCCTGCCCTCAGCTGAAGGTTTTTTGTTGTTTCGGTGGTGAACATTGTCTCCTCAGCCATTTTAGAAAGCGGAAGGGAGATTTCAGGAGAAAAGAGCCAACCGTGGTTGCTTTGCAGTTACACAGACCAAATCCTGTAGGAGTTTTTCCCCTCTTTAATGTTACTGTCTCTGGGCCAGAGGAAGTGCTGACTGAACAAAGTGGTTTGTTTAAATCAGATTTTTCACCCAGGTGCTGTTTTTATTACTCAGGCCGGGGTTTTTCTGAACTGGTCCTCCTCCTAGCAGATCATTGGTTATAGCGCCTGTTGAATTTTTATGGACTCCTTGAAGGACGCTGCCAAATTCGACGTGAAGCCAAGTGCTACAACACAAGGTCACTGGTCCAAAGTCAGTTTGGTGTGAAAGTGGACCTTTTCAGCTGACTAGGCTTAACACAACCCAGATTTGGGCACTTCGTCTGTACACTTATTCCCAGCCAATGTTTTAATCGTAAATCTTTGAAGCTTCTCCGGTTCCTCACGTAACGCGAAGTGTCTGTAGAAACAGCTGCTTTTACAAAAAGCCTGTAAGATTAGTTTTTCCGACTGCTGCTACTTCTCACATGCAGTCAAACATTTGACTGCTTTTTTCTCCACCTGACCTATAAAGGGTAGCAAGAGTTTATACTCCTTTAAACTTAAGTTTTTCAAATGGGGTATCTTCCCCATTGTTGCCATTCAACATCTAATTTTGATTTTATAGGCACACTGCCAAATAAATAAATAAATAGATAAATAATCACGAAAGAAAGAGAAAATAAATATTTAATATTTAATATCGTATGCAGTGTTTCTTCTTGACTAAATTTATTTCCAGGATTTTTAGATATTTTAATTGGAAACTAGCCAAAATAAATACTTAAGATTCAGTAAGAATTTTTCCATCTTTTACAAATTTTTGAAAGCAACTTCGCAACTGTTGCCACCTAGTGAACCTGCCAATTCCTGCACATACATGTGGTTTTGAGCTGCGAACAGACCGCTCAGATCCTGCTGATAACAAAATTTACTGGCAAACATAAAACTGAGGCACACGTTCTCCAGTTCTTCAGAACAATATTTTTTCTTCCTCTCAGAGCACTTCGAGCCACCTTCTCTGGTTTTTGGGGAAAGGGAAGGGTTAGACTGAAGGAAGGAGGTGTGTCGGTCCCAGCTGCAGGCTTTTTGATTTGCCTCAGGAGGTGAACGGGCCAATTGAGTGACACAGGGCCATGCCTGTTATCTTAACCTCCCACACTTCAAAGAACAGCCTCGCTACCGCCGAGCCGAAGAGAAGCACTGAGAGCGGCTGGCCCTCGAATACAGAGGAGCGTTTCATTTCCTGCGAGCCGGGCCTCGGCATTCCACAGCGCAAATAAGAAAGTAGCTCTTGAATCCCTGCGTTTGTATGGGAGCGGACTGTAAAGCGTGGCCCGACGGCACCGTCCTAACCTCTCCAAACACCCCGACGCGCCCCCTCCCCTTCCAACAGGAGGCTGGCGGGGAAAGGCAGGAAAGCATGCCAGCCTTTTTCATCTGCGGCCGGGAAGGAAAACGCTCTCCAGGAAGGGGGCGCAGGGCACAGGGAAGCTTTGAGTTCATAGGATGAAAAGGCTGGGCAGGGGAGGTAAATAAAAGCGCGGTGACTCTCTTTCTCTCTCTCCTGGTTCGGCAAAAGGGTCAGCGCTCCCTGGAAAAGTAGTTGCCTTTCATCCACATGTGGTAAAGCCGTCCACACGGGTGTACGAGTGTATTTATGTGTGAAAGTGGTCCAGGGTGGAGTTGTGGAGCAAAACTGACATCTCGCAGAAAAAGGTTGCGTTCGACCTCCGCTCCAGGGAGGAGCCAGCTACTAGACTTGCATTTTATCCATCTCCCTCTCCCTCCCTCTCTCTCTCTCTCTCTCTCTCTCCCCCCCCCCTCTCTCTCTCTCTCTCTCTCTCTCTCTCTCTTTCTCTTTCTCTCTCTCTCTCTCCTGCTCTATCCATCAGAGGTTTTCTCCTGTATTCCTGCTTCTCACTTTGATCAGGAATTCCATTTGATGCACTTCTGAAATAGCCCCATACAGCTTGTCGACCAAAATAGAGTCTGTAACATTTAATATTTCACATCTCAAAAGGGATTCAGATTGGACAAACAGATTGAGATGGAAAACTTTGGCTTTCTGAAAATACGATTCTTGATTAATGTTGGACGTGGGATTTTCTTTTTTTTTTTTTTTTTTTTTTTTTTTTTCAAAATGGTATGCTGGGGACTTTTTGAGTGCCAATTTGTTGAAAGCTTGCAATCTGTTTTTGCTCTAAATGTCCTAATATGCAATACACAAACTACAATGCATGGTGAAAAAATTGATTTTTTTTTTAAATTTCTGTCATATGTTTTCATGCACAAAATGTTCTTGAGAGACTGTACAGTTACTATGAAATATGACACGTTGATTATATTGATTTAAAAATACAATATGCTAATATGCCCAATTAGTTTAAATCAGTAGGTCTAAAATTCTTAAATGGATAGTTCACTTAAAAAAAAAAATTCTGTCATTTACTCACCCTCGATCATTCCAAAAAAATAAATAAAATAAAATAAATATTTCAGCTGATTTTTTCCATGCAATTAAAGTCTTTTGGGTTCCAAAACTGGGCCACACTGACTTTCAGTGTAAATACAGAAAATAAATAAATAAGAAAATGCACCTCCAAATATATACATTTTTTTCATAGTAAATGACAATTTTCATTTTTGTGTGAATATCCCTTGAAAAACTGTAATAATAAAAATATGTATGTATAAATAATTTGTGGTCTAAAAATATGTAAAGCATGATTTTGATCGCCGAGTCGTTCAGCATGCACACTGAATGCAGTATGACAGCATACACAACTGCTGTATGTAAGGTGTTTTCAATATATAATAGTTTTTTGGTTTTTTTTCAATAAAATGTATTAAGCTTACCATGTGTTTTTTTTTTTTTTTTTTTTTTACTCCATTTGTGTTCTACAGGAGGAAAACGGACATCTTTTTCCTCTTGCAAAGCAAAGACAGCAGCTACAGGCCCCCTTTTAGAGATGGAAGCCTGCTAGATTCCTCAACCTTTCACCCCTCTGTCACTTCTTGACCCCTGCGGAATTTCCAGAGGGTCCCGGTCCTTGAATCTGCTCCTCGGCTGCAGGCACTGTTGTAGAGACGTTGAACTGAGAACAGACAATCATCAACACAGGCCCTCACGCAGACCCGTGAATACTCGTTCGAACGTTCCTTTTTGTTTTCTGTCCTTAATTCACTCCCGAAGCCGAAGGCGTTGCACTGATTATGTTCCTCGACCGTTTGTAAAGCGCACATATGGCCACATGTAAACAAACACACACACGTTCCTACACCTGTTCCTAAGTTATTCTAAGTTATTTGGCACCTCTGTCTTCTGTGTGTTCACTACGTCACTCCCTCATTTTCTTTCGTGCCCCGTAAAATGTAGCAACACAGGGGCCCAACACACCTCATGGCGTTCTATCGCAACATTTTAGGGATCACGCATTGCCCTGGAAACAATCTATGTAGGTTGACACATTGGTGCAAAAAGGATCAATGTTTTGATTTCTCCTCAACATCTTGGGTTCAAGTTTATTTTGAATGCTTTTTTTATTATTTTTCATTTTAATTTCTCGGTGTATATTTTAAGTGATTTTTTTTTTTTAATCATTATTTTATATATATATAATGGTATATGAAAATAAGCTTGGAGACAGGAAAGCCATTTTTCTTGTTGAAGCATCTTGCAGAAATAACATTTGAAAGTCTTCTTTTTGATAACTATTTGTAACGGATATTGACTTCTCAGTCTTGCGCAGATGTAAAATAATGCTCAATGTGTACTTTTTAAAAAGAGATGTCTGGATGTCACTTTTCTTGGTATTTTTGCAGGCAACATTAGGACAAAGGTGAAAGAGTAGGTAACCAGAGGCCTATATTTTATTGATCTAAATTGACAAATGAAGCAGATATATATCTATATATATTTACCCCAGCACTTGGCAGTCTTTCTTTAATTGCAATGTTCCTCTGTCTCTCTGGTAGGTAATAGAGTGGTCTTTTACCATGTTTATTCCATGCAAACATTTCCACATTTTATTCTTTTTAATTGTTCTCTTTTAGCATTTTCAGATGTTTTTTTTTTTTGCGTTCATTGTCATATTTTGAAGAGTTAACTTGGTGTAGCATTTTGCTTCCAAGTGGTCACATTCGAACTGTTTCAACGTCTTTTTTATGAAAATAAATAGGCATCTTTGACTGAAAACGATTGCAGTAGGTTTTTTTTAAATATACATTTTATTAAATACACTGAAATGTTTCCTCAGTGTAAGCAGAGAGTGCATTTCTACAAGAAGCATTAGAAATGATAGAACATATCCTATGGATGTCGGGGGAAACTTCAAAAGGCTTATTGAAATGAACGAGAAATAAAATGCAGCTAGTTACTGTGCCTCAGTGCTCATTTTAATATGTATTTGAATATTCACGCGGCCTTAAGTACATGTTAATAAGGGGAATGATTTGCAATATAGCTAAAAAGATTAACTGGCCATTCATTTTTCTTCTTACAAATGCTCAAATTTGGGGTCTAAGATATATAAAGCATGATTTTGACTGCCGAGTCGTGCAGTATGACAGCATATACAACTGCTGTGTGTAGAATGTTTTCAGTATCAGTAAAGCTCACTGAGTTGCTGTCGATGTTTATGGTACCACAGTGCCACCTTACGCATCAAACACCGCCATCATGTGTTTTATGTGGAGTTATTGACATTTGGTGTTTATAAGAAGTTCCTAACCCAAGCTTAAATATTAAGACGGTCTTATACTGAGACCAGTTTATGAAGAGCTAAATAATACTTAACTGTAGTTCTTAATAAAAAGCTTGTCATTTCCTACATGATTCCCAGTAATACCGAGTTATAATTGCTGACAGTCTTTGTCCTGTTTCGATCCTTTTCTGTGGCTGTTTTGCTCATGTTTGGCTTCATGTTGGGCTCGTCTGTTACAACAGATGTGTAACAATAGGATTTAACTGGCTATAAAGGCCATCGTATATGATAGGGCGCCATCTACTGGAAGATTATGAAATCAAAACTGCCTCATTACACTACACTCATGCAGTTATCGTTTGTTAATAGATTAATCTGATGGGCACTTTCCCACTGAGAATGGGAAACAAATTTCTATTTGGATATTTCAGATCAGTCGTGGGCTCTGTTTCTCACTTGGTTGCCCGCTGACGGCAACATTGCTCAAAAAGTTCCCCAGTGTATCATCAGCCTAACAGCTACAGTATACTACAGTATATCTTAATACAAATTAGCAGAAAATATTGAATGTGACACATGATCTCGTCATATACACGTTTTCATTAACAATCTTTTATTCAAGATCATTTTACAAGGACTAAATGCTGGATTCTGCAGTAAAGAAGTTATTGTCTTTCCACTTAAAGTTAAAATAAGGTAAATGTATTTTGACACTATGAATAAGTCACTTACCTTACAGACCCACCAGGAAATGCACATTGTTTGATTATAGAATACGTTACAAAATTATTAGGATTATAGAATACATTATAGAATATTGCTCAGTAACAACAACAATAATAATCTTAAAGCAATGTGAGCACGTGTTTTCAAATTAAATATTCATTTAAATATTACCACAATTAATTTTTAAATGCATATATAGGCTACTTTTTTTTTTTTGCATTTATATTATTTGTGTGTGTATTGGGTGTAGTATTTATCTCAAGGCTGCAATTATTGTTTGATCTCCAACACATTTTGTGAAAATATGAATATTAGATATATTAATTTAATAGGCCTATAAAAATACAACTTTAATTTTCACCCAAGTTTAAATATCTAAAAGGTTCAGTTAACTGATTGTCCCTCACATATTAAAACGCAGGGATGTGCAAGTGGTGTGATATGACTCTGAATTAGTGCTATCGAATCGATTAATCACGATTAATCACATCCAAAATAAAAGTTTGTGTTTACATATGTGTACGGTGTATATTTATATACATACATACATATATTTAAGGAATACATAATACATATTTATTTTTATGTATAACATATGTAAATATTTCTTGGATATACATATAGGGTGAATTCGGGTAATCTGGGACACCTAAACTCCAGTGTGTTTATTTCCTGTTCTAACAATGTTTAGTCAACAGGACTTTTACTATCATTTTAGCATGGATGTCATGTGACTGAAATCACATGACTTCATGGGGGTGATTCCACAGAAAGGGGCAGGGCACTTGTCAATCAAGAAGCTCCCCTGGGAATTGCATGACAAGGTCAGTGACATAGGATTCTGACTAGATAAATGTTAAGGACATAAATCTGTCATAAATAAGACAATGTTCCTAATTGTTGTCAAATTATGTTTGTGATCTATTCAAGCATCAAAATATGTATTAAAGTGTTGAAAATGTGTTTTAGTTTTTTTTTTCTTTTTTGTTGTCCCACATTATCAAATATGATTGAGAATGTGGGACAGCATGCTTTGGGTAATCTGGGACAGTCTTCAAATGAGGGAAATATGCATTTAGGGACTTTATAAGTCTAATGACAAGGGCCAATATATGCCATAATGAGAAATGAGTGTTAATGCTGGAGGTTATAACATTAGCATAAGTTCACAGTAGCTAGCAGCTAGCTAAACCAGCTAGCTAGAGAGATGCTACAGAGATGGAATCTGGAAAACGTATTCCAATAGCAAGCAAAGGTCTCAGGATGAAGTAAACCATTAATTTCATTTCCCAAATTCCCAGTTAGTTTAGTATATACAACGGTTCAAATCACTGAGCAGGAGGGGGATCTGTGCCCAGGCCAGTTGACAATGTTCTGTACACACACACACACACACACACACACACACACACACACACACACACACACACACACACACACACACACACACACACACACACACACACACACACACACACACACACACACACACACACACACAATATGAAAATATCCATGGCCTATCCCTTAATTAACTCAATGAAATGTATTACAGAATACTATGGCACCACAGCGTCAGGAAAAGAGATGGCAACAGAAAGAGAGAGGAAGAGAGAGAGAGAGGGAAATGAGAGAAATACGAAGAAGCTAAACCAATGGAATGAGAGTAGAATGAAGGGAGCTATTGGTGATATTGTGTTCGGCATGCATAAAGTATGGTGAATATAGGCTTTTTTAGGCCTAACACATATGTCCCAGATTACAAAGTGACCTGTCCCAGATTGTCAAATTGAGGCAGAATTTTTGTTTTTTGGCACAAAAACATTAATAGGTGTGGCATGTCTCTTCTGGGTATAATATCTACATTCTTTCTTTTGGTGTGGTTAGAAAACATCTTAGGGATTTCAGAAAAGTCTAATGTGTTGATCTAATGTGTTCGATAGATATCGAAATAAATTGCAGAAGTCAAAATTGCAAAAAGTGTCCCAGATTACCCGAATTCACCCTACGTGTGTATTTATTTTTATGTGTGTGTGTATGTATATGTGTGTGTGTGTGTGTATATATATATATATATATATATATATATATATATATATATATATATACACACACACACACACACCGTGTACACACATATAAACAAACTATTTTGGATGCGATTAATCGATTTGACAGCACTACTCTGAATATTAATAATGATTATTTAATTGGACATGTCTTTACAAAGTACCTGTAACAGCACTGAATCATAACAGTATGTAGGCTAAATACAGTAATAAGGAAGTTTGAAGTGTTTTGAATTTGTCGCAATGTTTTGATCAAAACAACAACGCCGTGGCTTTCCATGTCAAGTTATTCTCGAATGTTCCGCACATAACAGACAGCTGTGCGCTTTACAAGAGCTAATCTTGATGTCAGTGTGATGTCATTTACTCACTCAAGATGCTCGGACTCCGTGTCATTTCCTGCGGTCTGCTCTCTCTTTCGAGGGTATCACTGAGTGTAATGACTGTCTGCCAGAAACCCTGACTGACCGGCGGCCTCAGAACAAACAACAATATGAGGAGAAATTAGAAAAATGGCTTTTTGATATGGAAAACCCTGAAGTAGGAAACTCTCCGCTGTTCCCATGAAGTATTCACACGGACAGAATTCCAGCCTTATTATCCGGAAAGAGTGAGTTAAAAAGTGAAGTTATTCTGAGAAATGCTCGGAAATCATCTGTTTGAGGACTTCACTTGGTTTAATATATTGTTTGGCACAATTAGACAAATTCTAATGACCACATGTTTGTGGTCATTGTATTTATGACAATATTTATCAAATCTGGACTGTAAAATTATAGAGGTTCTTTTAAATGAAAATTAATAATAGTTTTGAATATTTCCATAGTGTCATTGATAAATGATCAATGCACTCACTTCCTAAAAACCTACATGCAAACTCAAAAACACTGAAGGTGCAACAACTGGAATTACATGCATATAAACATGTGCATTTATATTGGACATTGCAGAGAACTGAAAATATATTCATGAATTCTTCAAAAGGCAAAGTTCTGACATTTGTCTTTCCACACAATGTGAAGTGAGTCCACAAGGGCATCCGGGGACACTGAGTTTGTGGTTTTTGCTTATGTAACATGAGAAACTCACAAGCCATCAGCAAACCATATTTCATAAATCTGAATAAAGAAAATATCCAATCACCAAAAGTTAATATAAAACACAAAGCATTTGAATATACATGATTCGTCGCTCTCTTTCAATTATTGATACAACTTTAAATCATATGTTCATTCAGTGGCCACAAAATGTTGGGATCTTTAAAATAAATGTCACTTGCTGTTATATTTAATCTAACGTAATGACATGTATAGGCCTACATGTTTAACTGTGACAAGTGTTCAAATACTTTAAGGGCAAATTTTATGAATTCGTTTCTATATTTTTATGGAGGACTACATTTCTTTATGTGCCAAATAAAACAATATTTTTCTTGGAACCGTGACTGAATAAATGATGAAACAGCGACATCTAGTGACTGCATGTTATATTATTAAGAAGTTTACCTCGCAACATTAAACCATTTCACGTAATAGTTTTTGGCACATAAACATAATTGACAGAGATAAACAAAAAAAAAAACCCTCACTATTCTCACTTAAAGCTTTTTTAATGCATCATTCTACTTTCTTCTAATATCAACTTATGCACATCTGACAATGAATTCAGTAAGTACAAAACACATGAAGAGACATTTTCAAACCTTTTAATGCCACAGACATTCAGAATTAATGAACCCAGGTTTCTAACCAATCACAGCAAGGCACTAAATGTAGTGGACAACATTCCTGTCGTTTAGACCTTTTGTGTCCTGATTGATTGCATGTGGTCCAGTATTTCATACAGGACTTCCCTGGGACAAGTGGTGCATCTGATCACTCTTAACCTTTATACATTTATGAAATTCACAATCAAACAGTCTTTTCAGGATGAGCTGCTCAGTCCAGTGCATTTCGTTGACAAGACTTCTGTTGTCTGATTTAATCTTCACTTGTGTTACTTGTGTTTGTAGAATCCTTCACCAGTTTTCTTGCCCAATTTGCCCTCTGCTACCAGTTTGTTGAGCAGGGGACTGGGGGCAAAGAGGGGGTTATCGGGGTCCTTCTCATGCCAGCCTACGCAAAGCCATAATTAGATATCAGCACCATACTTTTACATCAAAACATGGCATGCTCGATTCAAAACGCTCACCATCAATAATAAACTTGGAAGTATCCAATCCAACATAGTCCAGAAGCTCAAACGGACCCATAGGATAACCGGCCCCAAGCTTCATGGCCACATCAATGTCTTCCTTAGAACCGTGACCTGCGAAATATACACAACAAAATGAAACACTGAAATCTGAGCCGTATCTACTGATAAACCCTAAGTGCTTTACGCATGTACCTCTCTCGTGTAGTCGAACAGCCTCAAGCATGTAAGGAACCAGCAGACGATTCACTATAAAACCTGGAGTGTCCTGAGAGGAGACAGCAAATGAGAGTTGAGAGATTTGTTCAAATCTCTAACCACAAGTACAAGCAGCAGTAATAGTGACTCCTACGTAACAATCACTAATAATAATTAGATAAAGTTTGATGACAAACTTTGACGTTGGCTTGACAAAGCCTTGTCTGAAAGTTGAATATAGTTTAAAAAAGCTTTCACAGAATGTTTCTAGCATGTTTTAACATGTTAATATCTTTCTAGCATGTTTCAACTCTTTGTGACGTTTTAACATTTTGCTAGCATGTTTAACACATTGCTAACATGATTAACCATCTTTTAACATGTTTCTATCATGTTTAAGCACATTGTTAGTATGTTTTAGGATGTTTAACACATTGCTAACATGATTAAACATGTTTTAACGTGTAGCATGTTTCAACATGTTTCTATCATGTTTAACACATTTCTAGCATGTTTTAGCATGTTGCTAACATATTTTAGAATATTGCTAGCATGCTTCAAGCCTTTTTAAGGGCATTGCATGTTTCGATCACGTTTTACCATGTAGCTAGCTTGCCCTAGGCTAGTTGTTAAGCTCTGTTTTAGCACATTTTAGCATGGTTTAACACATTGCTAACATGCTTAAGAATGTTTTAGCACATTTCTTTAGCATGTTTCAAGCATGTTTAAGGACACTGCATGTTTATGTCATGTTGTACTATGTTTGGTAGCTTGCCCTAGGCTAGCTGTTAGGATAGACAGACAGATGAGATGATAAAGCCATCATAATAATGTACAAGATTACAGAGCACATACTTTACATGAGACTGGATGCTTCCCCAAAGCTTTGCTGAACTCAAGGAGAGCATCAAAAGTCTGTTGGCTTGTTCCTGGAGCTTTAATCACCTGAGATAAGACAGTTAGTCAAGTCAGATAGTTAACAAGACAATGAAACTCCGTTTCATATATTCAATTCAATGCAAGCTGCACTGTCTTGAAGGGAAATTGACATTTGCATTAATGTGGATGGTTGTGCAGTGAGTGAATGAATCATAAACTCAATCCAAACCTCCACCAGCTTCATCATTGGGACAGGGTTGAAAAAATGCAGACCACCAAAGCGATCTAATCTGGCCGTGGAGCTGGCGATGTCTGCGATCGGCAGGGAGGACGTGTTGCTAGTGAAGATAGTGTGTCTGAAGAGAGAGCAAACATCTGACTGATACAATACTAAACCGAGCTTTGCCATTTATGGCATTACTTTTAGTGCATAGTACAAGTATGTAAATTAGGATGCATAAATTTACAGCGAAATTAAACACTGAATATAAACTCTCATTTCACAGCTCTTCTGAATACTAGATTCTGATTGGCCGATCTTTACATTACAGTTTTTGCCTATTGCTTACACACTTTTTGCAGAATTTGGCTCATTATGTCAAAACTCTACACACAAGCCAATCAGACATAGCACTTGGA
>JAFVLL020011231.1:0-12940 GCA_021397915.2 Tor tambroides
TTATTTTGAGGGGACAGCAAATTTACACTGTTATACAAGCTGTACACTCACTACTTTACATTATAGCAAAGTGTCATTTCTTCAGTTTTGTCACATGAAAAGATATAATAAAATATTTACAAAAATGTGAGGGGTGTACTCTCTTCTGTGAGATACTGGACATAAATAATATGAAAACAAATGTGGCCAGTATTAAAATGCAATAAAATTTTATATGAATAAATTACAAATCACTAAAGACTAAAAATAGTCAGTTTAAATGCTACAAGTGAATCACAACATTGGCATTTACAGTATAAAAATGGATTCATTTTGAGATTTGCTAGATTTATGTAATAGCGTTATTAAATTATTTTGTGTTTTAAGATTAACTTTGAGCATGAGATGACAACAAAGGTAATAAAAATCCTGAAAATAACTATGTTGCTAATATATTGTGCATATATATATATATATATATATATATCAAAATTTAATCTGGTAAACTTTATTTTAAGCTTTAGAATATCATAATGTCTCATAATAAAAATATATCTTTAATATCTCTATACAGCAACTAATGCACCAATCACATACCACACGCTTATAGGCAATATTCTTAATATATGCAGCAAATTTTCCTGACTAACTCTGTCTCTCATTCAGGATAATGGCATACTGTTCTGTATCTTGCTGGGAGGGTAATTAACCCCATTCCTGCGTCTTTATTATCTCAAATGCTGAAGATTATAAAGACAAATGTGAGCGCCGTTTTCAGAAATGCAGAGTCATGCCTGCAGTGTCTTTGCACCTCATCAGTGTCCTGGAAAGCATCTACATTGGACAGAATTTTGGCATTAAGGTGCCAAACATAACAAGCCATCAGGGATCAGTTACTAACTTCTAGCGTCTTCCCTCTGTCCTTGTGATCTAACCGCTGTCAGAGGAACTTCACCATTTCCTTATGATCAATTCAGGTGAAGCACATGGATAACCTGCAGGACAAGATTTTAACTTCACCTAAAGGAATAGGCCTACCAAAAAAATAAAAATCATTCTCTCCACTCTACCAGTTAAGCAAACATGACTATGTTTAAATGCCATTTAATGATCAATGGACTGGACCAGATGTTGTGGCATAAGGTCAATTTCTTGAACACACTGCACTTTCTTCAGTCTGCTGAAGGTGGAAGGTCTTCTCTTGAGCATTAAGTCACATTTAAATGGCAACTCACCTTCATTCCTGCACTTCCTTGCAAATTGTTCATGGTCGAGTCCTTATCATGGCTCTTTATTGCCCTCTAGAGCTCGATGATTCTTCGTTTTCTGTGAAAACTTAGGAAGTAACTATTGTAGTACTACACACGCGTTTGTACAACTATCTTTGTGGGGAATTGTCATAGACGTTCATTGTTTTTATACTGACCTATCGATATTTTCTATCCACTAAACCTAAACCTCACAGAAAACTTTTTTGCCTTTTTACATTTTCAAATAAACATCATTTAGTATTTTTAATACATTTTACCTCGTGGGCACCGCTGGCCTGTGCCCACAACATCAAAAATTTGAGTATGTTTGTGGGGACATTTGGTCCCCACAATGGAGTATAAACCTCTACACACACAAATACGTGTGAACGGTGTGTGTGTGCAGCTGCTGACTAGAGCAATATGACAGAGAACCACAAGATGTCATACTTAACTCTTGTTACCTGCCACACATGTAATAATTTGGTCGTCAGTAGCAACATGTTTTTCACAAAATATTCATAATTTACTCACCATTACATCGTTCTGTGTGACTTTCTTCCATGGTGCACAAAAGGGGAATTTGTCAGGATATATAATGCTAATATAATAAGAGTGAATGAGAGGACTGTGGCCACCTCCAAAACATGCATAATAAAAGTAGTCTAATAGACTCGTGCGCTATATTCAAAATCTTCTAGTTATGTGATTATATGACAAACCTATGCGAAATACATTAAATATAAACATTTTTATTCAATGAAAATCCCATCCAAACTTTAAAATCAAATATGGCGCCTAAGGCGCGCCTGTTTGTAGTCCTTGCGACTTTTTCGGAGTTCGGGGCTGCCAACTCTCACGCATTCAGCGTGACACTTTTCTCACACTCTCACGCAGTCAAAAGCACCCTCAGTTAAAACTGTAATAATAGGATATTGGCCAAACAGTTTTGGTAAAGGTTCCAGTGCCTATTTGTGTTTGCGCTCTGGAAATCGGCAAAAGTTTGTATTTACAACGTGTTTTCGTAGCGCTGAGCAATGTAGCCAATCACAGACATATCTGTTGATTTCTTGAACACCTGTGATTGGTCATTGCGTTCAAGTTAGTCTGAATTCACTCACCTCTAAACACCGGATTTTTTCCTGCACACTTGCGAATCCTCTCACTGTAAATAAGAGGTTCATTGATTATAAAAGAACTTTGTGAGATCGCGATGAACTGAAGTAGCCTAAGTGACCTTTTTAGTGATTATAAGGAAGGGCTATGCACTTGTAGGCTAAATATAATCCGTCAGAAATTGAATAAAAGTTTTGTTTTTCGTCCTGCTAACGCCTACCCTGTACAAACAGCAAAGTTTCGGGTGACATATAAATCCCTCATGAATGAAGGATTCATTTTCGAATGGGAGAAAAATATAATTTCTCAGAACAGATGTTTCAAGCAATAAACTATTTTTAAAATGCAGTTGCAATTATTTATAAAAGTAGCTAATGACTAGTAAATCTTGTAATTCTTTCACTGTAGGGTAGACTGAGTACATTTGAGACATGTGTACAGTTGAAACACCTTAAATAACTTGCATACACAAGAACCCCGAGCCATGATTTTTGCTCCACATAAGCTATGTGTATTAGTGTTCTCTTTGATCATGGGTAATTTGAAAGGTATGCGTCTTTCCTCTCCGAAGATACTGGCAAAGTTTTTTTTCCAAGGTGAGATTTTCATTTCACCATGTCCCTTCCACAATGCATAGCTTATTATTTTTTTTATGATTGTTAAACTTAACATATATCATTGCAAAGGTTATTCTGTGCTCTAAAAATAGACATATTTTTGTGCCATGCAAGGTCTTTTCATAATCTGGAGAAACGTGCGAGTATGTCAGTGGGGTAGGGTTGAGACACAGTGTATCAAATGTACCCGGATTGGTGTGCTATTGCTTCACATGCTGTTTAGTTATATGGAAGCATATGTGTTGCAAAATTCAATTTGAAATGTAATATGCAAAATGGCAATGTATTTCTGTATTTAAATTTACGTTTTCCCAGCCATATTTGCAACATTTAGTGCAAAATGAAAATGAAATTATATAATTTAAATTTGCTATTTTCTACACTAGTTTTAATATGCAAATTAAAAACATATTTTAAAGCTTTATAAGTTGCAAAATTAAAATGAAAATGTATTATCCAAATTGATTAGATATGTTTAACATGTCCAAGCAAAAACTGTATCAAAATGATCATTTAAATGCTGTTTTTCCTAAATGCATTTACAATTAGGGGTAGGACACTTGGGATTGCATTTTCATAAAATACCCCGTGATAACTAGCAAAATGCAGTGAGAATTTCAGAATGCATTCTGAGCCAAAGGTGCAGCAAAAGGGTAGCAAAATGGTGATTTAAATGTCTTTCATTTTTCTTAAATGCATTGACACTTACATATATGACGTTTCAATTGCATTTCATTAAATAACCCGCGATGAAGTCATTGTGGATTTGAAAATGCATTCCGAGCCGAGCACGCCCCCTACCTGTCAATCATCACATCAAGGCGGGGCTCGGCAACAGGACGCACAATAGGTCAATATTCACCGTTAACCAAACGCTTTTCACCTGCCTGAACATCTCTCACCGTTTATACTCCGATTAATGCACATAAGCAAACTGTGCATTACATTTTTTTTTTTTTTTAAATTATATAATTGAATTTTCATTTTCATTTTGCACTAAATGTTGCACACATGGTATGGGAAAATGTAAATTTAAATACAGAAATACATTGCCATTTTACATACTGCATTGCCATTTTGCATATTACATTTCAAATTGAATGTTGCAACACATATGCTTCCGTATACCACTAGATGTCAGACTTGATATTTTCAAGAAACTCAAATTACTAATCTGAGAATCCCATTGTAGTTTAGATTGTTTTATCAAGTCCCATCTGTTAAAGACAACAACAACAACAACAACTACTACTACTACTACTACTACTACTACTACTAATAATAATAATAATAATAATAATAATAGGCCTAATAATAATAACTATTTTACAAATTTACATATTTAATCTCATCATCTTCAAATAAACAAAAGTAGGCCTATATATTGTTAGAGGATCAAAAACCTCTAGTATTATATTAGTTAAAATATTAGTTTCAACATTTGTATAGTCAAAATTATGGTCTACAATTTTAAAATATTTTAATGATGCAGATATATTCAGATATGCAGATTTATACATAGGCTACTCATTGATAGAATATGCACACACTCATAAATTGTTAATGACATGAAAATGTAATCACTTCTGTAGACATCTGTTGACATCCTCCTCATAGAGGTTGTGAAGTGCTGTAGTTATGCAATACACTGGCAGACATGCGTGTGATGCTATATCATGACCTATATCATGGGCAGTGTCAGTGTGCTCAGGCTGGCATGAAGATGGGGAACAATGTCATTATGTCATCACATTTTTTAATCAAAAGCACACAGTGTTTAGACACTTTCAATTCAGGTCACACTCTTGGAAATTATTGTGAAAATAAACTTTAAAATAGGAAGCATTCCACATTAAGACTTATTAAGAGATAATATCTGGCTCTGTATTCAGCACACATAATTGCATGTCCCTCAACTGGTGCAAATTTCTATTAAGGTTTAATGGCAAATGAAAATTCACAATGATTGTATCAGTCACATTTAAAAAAAATAAAATAAAATTCTCAGAAATCTTTCTAAAGGCATGCCCAAAAACAAATTGATATATTTTTGTTGTTTAGCACATTCAGTCTTATGTAATATTCTCATGCCCACAGTCAACAGCACCTGATTGCCATCAAGTTTGTATGCTTATAACACAGTATTTCTCTGCATGTAATCAGTATCCCATGGTTGGGCGGTTGATTGGTTTTCTTTTCTGAAACAGCCTTTTACTTCTAAGCTGCCAACCAGTGTACTGGTCACACTATTTCTGTTAAGAAAAAATGTTTCCCCACATTATAGTTTGATGCTCAGTATTTTTTTCTTCAAAACAGCTTGAATAACACCCCAGATAATACAGAGCAATAAACCCACAGGTAATTATATATGTACTTTTTTTTCAAGTGCAATGCATGCTGCTACATTTTCTCTAAAAGTTTCAAAGTTTTTTTCCCAAGAGATAGAAAGACAGAATGTTTTCCTCTGCTGTTGCTAATGAAGACACTCAGGCATTCTTTTAAAAGCAATCAGATGAGAAACACTGTCATAACGTTTATACAATTGACCACAAAATCCTCACACATGCAACAAACAGAAAACATATAAAAACTCAAAGCAGTTTTACATGCAGCTACATTCACGAATGAGCATTAGCTCCTATTTATAGATATACATTCTCATTTTGAGAATTACTACATTATATAATGTAGTTTCTCTGAGTCATTTACACACACTCTCTCTCTCTCTCTCTCTCTCTCTCTCTCTCTCTATATATATATACGAAAATGGTATATAGATAGACTAGCATGATCAACAGATACAAAAACTCTTCCAGTTTTGAGTAGGCCCCTCTGTGTTTAGGTAAAATCCAACTTCCCTTGTTTTCCCCTAGAACAACCCCAGACTATAGTGACAATCACCCTCAAGCCTTTTTAGAAAACAGTAAGTGAGATTGTCAGGTGAGATCTTGACAGCTGATTAGCATGACCCTTCATTATGCTAAATGTGCACTATGGAAAGAGCCTCTCATTACCATTTCATGATACCTTCTATGTACAAAACCCTCCCATCAAAAACGTTTCTCATGTCCTTTTTCTTATTGTTATGGAAACTCTGCAGACAAAATTATTAGTCATTCCTGTCCAGGTCTTGCTGGTCTATCGGTGGCATGTTCAATCCCTATTCACATATTACTCTTTCAAGTGTCATTTAAAATTGCAATGAATCAGCATGGTCATGTTGATGCAGCTAACATCCAAAGTGTTACTTGAATGTCAAGTAACCAACATTATCGTGTTCAGCCTCTGAAACTTGGGCGCTGCATCTTATCAAGGATATGAATAGGTTTGTATTTTTCTCAGCTAATGTCTCTAAGATATCATAGATTTACTTACAATTCACAAGTTCACTAATTACTTGAAATTAAATGAGTAAATGAGATCATATTGCAATATCCAACATGGCCAGCAAGCCATTTGGCACATTTAAACTAAATCTCAGGAATGCTTACTCTCAATATAAAATGCAACTACAGAGAAATCTGCCATTACAATCAACTATGCACAGCCTCCTAAAGCAGTTTCACTAAATTTTTATAATCCTATCAAATAATCAGACCAAATTCACTCTGGTTTGACTCCAGCCACAAAGCATGCTGGGTAACCAACAGTGCCAAAACTATTTATTCTCTTTATGTTATTTTTAGTTTGTTCTCCCATTTTGACAAACTACAAAATGGTGGTCTGAAGTTATATTATGTTCTGTTTCAATTTAGTGTACAAAAATGTCAGTCTATTTGAGCTGCATTCTGCACAGGTGAAGAGTGTGTAAATCATGCTGAACTACTGCACCAACCTGAGAACAAGAAAGCAATATAAAATGTTGTGAATTTTGGAAAGTGTTGAAAGAAAGTAAAAGAGTTTTGACACAAACAAAATATAGTACAAACTGGGAATGCTGAGAGACTAGTTTGGAAAATTGCAAGACACTTGTCACTGAGCTCTGTGCAATTTCCGCTGCCATCACAAGAAAATCTTCAACTAAGACAGATACTGCAATCACCTACTATTATATTGTGCTTGCAGCAGACTAGTATGCACCTGCTGAATCTCAGACACCTTGTCTGGTAGAGTTGTCCTTCACTGTGGTCTGGACGGTGGTAAACTTCTGTACAATAAAAAAGTACAGGTACAAAAGGTACAAAATCCTCAGGAAGTGTTGACCTGGACCACCATTGCGGCTAATGAAGTAAAAACATGGCATCTCGTATTGTTCAGGTTTTCACTGGAGAAACCCATTAAGAATGTGTGAAAACGTTGACTGCTCTTGACCTTTTCCTTGATTTGTTTAAATGAGCCATCACTCCTTTCATCTATCAGGTCTTAAAACCCTGTCACAAAAAAGAAAATGAAAAGAAACTAACCCTTACTTTGTGTTGAGCTCTCAGATCCAACAAGGAAAATAGAGTATGATTATAAAAAAAGGCTCACGTGGAAGATGATACTGAGCACCCACAAAGCGTGAGATGACTCAAACCTTTCAGAGGTTCTGTCTAATGGGAGAAACATGGCCAGTGCGGGAAACTTGCACGTGAATGCATGGTCAGTGCATTGAGTTGTCTATTTAGTCCTGTGGAAGACATGTTCAACCAGTAGTCTTTGATGATTTGGATTTGAATATATGCATGGGCGGCTGGATCGATGGAAGATAACATGCTTACGAATTTAGAGTGCACTGTTCTTCATCCCCACTATGTTCTAAGAGGTGCTTTCGTGTCCCACTTTCAACCAGACGCTCAAGCAGTGCACAGTGTAGCATAAAATAGAAAAGGTTACTCTGGTTACATTTGTTTTATATCCATATGGAGTGGAGACATCAGCATCTATGTTGAGTGCTTGTGCTTTACACACGTGTTCAACAGGGGACAGATGATGAGCTCATTGTCTCCCGAGAGCGTCAGGAATTGAGTTCAAAATGCCTTGATCGGCTTCTTCTCACGCACATGTTACATACACAATATAAGGCACAAGAGGGAAAAACACAGGGGTGGAGTGGGAGTGTATAGTGGACACAAACCGCTTCTTTTGTGGCAACTAAGTTAAATTAAAAAGTAGGGCTGTCAAATCGATTAATCGTGATTAATCGCATCCAAAATAAAGGATTGTGTTTACATAATATATTTAAGAAATATTTACATGTATATATAGCCTATTAATATTTAGGCCTGTGATTTATATTACATATATACAGTACATATAAACATGTATTACACAAATTTCTTCAATATATAGCCTACATGTATGTGTGTATTTATACACAGTACACACATATATTATGTAAACACATTTTTTTTTTGGATGTGATTAATCACGATTAATCGATTTGACAGCCCTAAAAAGTAATGAAGTTAACAATTTAGTGGATTTCTATTTTATATGTCATGTTATGCTATATATGGATAAGCAAATATTGTCTGCCATGGTATGTGAGTAAAAAATATATTGTGGAGGTTTTGCTGGATTAATTTATGGATCTTCTCTGTCACCCATTTGTGTATTTTACCTCACTGCTTTCATTAGAAGCTTCCAGCAATCGCTAGACTTAGCCTACTGATAAAAAAAACATCAATGTATACTCTCCTGAGGATCATTTTTTGTGATAAAGCGTGTTTTCTATCAGCTGTTTAGAATCAGAACTAGCAAGGCCAAATTCGCGAATGAATCACTCTTTTGATTCAATCGGTCAAACGGGTTTGCAAAAAGATCTGAAATTGTTCGCGATTGAGATTGATTCATTCGGACAGTTTACTCACGCGCTGAATCGTTTGACAGGGTTTCTTACACCGAAGTAGTTACGCCACATTTTATACGACAGAAAACAAAAAGAGCGCCAAATGAAGTTAATATTTACCTAAATGCCTTGTAAGAAACAAAACTTGCGAATGTCTTAATTCTTAACGTATGTGAATTAAAAATGGTTTTGTTATAGTTTTCTAGATAAAATCATACTGCTTGTTTACTGTCAGACATCTTCTACAATTAATTTTCACCATCATAGGGTATACATTAAAACAAGTAATCAAAAAAATAAAATAAAATAAAATTGCAGAGGTCTATTGACAGACATATTGAATGCTACATTTGTCATCTCCTTGTGTCCACCTGAATATCCATTTTCAGTCAGTTCATGTGTCCTTACGCTTTCTGCCCATCCTTCAAAGCCTTTATTGAGACACATTCATTGATCCAATTCTTTTCTTTGAAAGCCTCTGATATGCCAGAGCTAATGGTGTCAGCAGGCATCAAAGTCTTATTATGAAAGATCAGATCTTTTTATCCCCAAAACTCATTTCCAGCTCACTTCCTCTCTAACTGCACACTTTTATTATTTTTAATTCCACTGTGCCCCATGCAGTACAATTTGGCTCATAAATGCTTGTCTTGTTTTGACATCATATTATTGCTAAGACAATAATGGCCATAAATCTTGATTTTTACTGAGATTTTAATAACACATTGAAAAAAAACATAAATTAAAGTGAGACACTGCAGGTGAATAGGGTAAAAACATTAACTAATAGTTATCACCTTACTTATCTAGTTGATTGATTACATTGATAATTGCAAAAAAAAAAATTGTATTACAAGTTTTCTAAAATATTAGGTTTAATATGCAAATGAGGCATTATTTAATGGAATATGTGCTATTTTGCATACATTTCTATAACAAAAATCTAAACACTTGAAGTCAGTTTCAAAATTCTTGTTTATTTTTTTGTCTTATTAGAGTCAAAAGTTTTTACAGAGGGAATTTTGGGTATCTCATTTTGTCACTCCATAATTCAGAAAATACTTAGAACAGACAGAAAACAATATATTTTCACAATTTTGGGGGGAATAAAATGTATATAATCAAGCAAATTATACATGAACAAATCCCTCTGTAAAAACCTTCAGGATATAGACAGGAATAAAAATGTAAAGTCTGGTGTGTGTAAGTGCTACTGAAGTGGAGATTTATGGCTCGGTGTAGGAGAAAAAACTCATTTTGTGAAAATGGCCTTTGAAAATATGTATTGTAATTGAAATCTATTGACACAAATAGATAAAATGCTATAAAAGAAACACTTAACAGTGTTTAGGATGTTTTCTTTCCACTAGTCTGAAAAAACACTTTATGAAAAACCAAAAAGCCCAAAATCTCAAAATTGACAGGTGCATGAAAAAACATTATATTAAGTAAAGATCATGTTCCATGAAGATATTTTGTAAAATTCCTACCATAAATATATCAAAACTTAATTTTTGATTAGTAATATGCATTCCTAAGAACTTCATTTGGACAACTTTAAAGGTAATTTTCTCAGTATTTTGATTTTTTGCACCCTCAGATTCCAGATATTCAAATAGTTGTATCTTGGCCAAATAAACTATACATCAATGGAAAGCTTATTTATTCAGCTTTCAGATGATGTATAAATCTAAATTTAAAAAACTTGACCCTTATTACTGGTTTTGTAGTCCAGGGTCACATATCATTTGAGTTACAACTACAAATTCAGCCAGCATGTTTACCCATAAATTTAGACTTATAAACATTACAATGTCTACAAGGACTTGGTTTCCTAAGTCAGTTTTAAAGCAATTGACTTCTTTGAATATTTGAATATACTTCAGTGAATGAGGCACAGATCACAGATACTATAAATGTGAATTATTTGGAACCCACAAGCACATTATCCCCCAAATTTGATCCAAACTTTAGTTTCCACTTTACTAATAAACAATGTTGCTTTTCTTAGCTATTTTTTTGTACACTGCAAAGCTGAACTGTACAAAGATGCTTGTCTAAGGTTCTTTGGTCAAAAATTGGAAGAGGTCAGAAACCTGCATCGTGTTACCATGATATTTTGAGTTAGAAAAGAAAAGAAAAGAAAAGAAAAGAAAAGAAAAGAAAAGAAAAGAAAAGAAAAGAAAAGCCCACATTACTGCATTGTTAGAGTTGATTACCTTGAGTCTGCTCAGTTTCACAGCTCAATTTGACACATGTTCTGAGATATGTTCTGATTATGTGTTATGTAACCTCTCATACAGATGTTGTAAATGGACATATATGCTGAAAAATATTTTAAAATTGATTATAAATGTAGTTTCATCTGATCATTTGTGCTAATCATTGATTAAGCCACGTGGGTTTCATTTTTCCTGTCTCTCTCAACCTTGTGCATCATCACAACTATTATAAGTAGCTGTCATTTTATTACCAAAATGGAATAGTGGTATAAGAGATTTTTCTGTATCACAGGAACAAATAGTCTCTTACGTCTGAGTCTAGAGAATCTTTAGCAGGTTAAGAAAAGCAGGTATTTGTCCCTCAAAATCTTGATTCGATTGATTGGATGCAATGTTTAGCAGTGGTGCCATGTGGTTTTTCTGAGAATCACAATGCTTATACTTAATATAAACAGCCTCAGATGCAGCCTTCGGATACTCAGAGGACACGTGTACCAAATCTTCACAAAAATAATGTCACGTGCGCACAGATGCTCTCGAATTGATCTCACACTGTTTGAACTGCAGTTGCAAAGTGTTTGACTGTTCATGTAAGACATGTCAGAGAAGAGGCCAGTTTCTGCTCCTACTGTCTGTCGAAACAGAGAGCGATTGTTATCATTTTCTTCTGAACAAAAGCCATTTTGAGGTCCATTTTCACTACCACACTCAAAGTGTACAGGAGCTTGACAACAGCCATTGGTTTTAGGATTTTGAATAAAACTGCATTTATGTATCAGCATTTACATTATAAATCAACTTATTAATTGAACATTATGGTATGAGTAACAACTTGCACATATATATATAAAAAAACAAAACAATTTTGTCAGTTACCAGCATCTTTTTCGTGGCCCCAGCATGCGCTGGAGTGTTTCTTTTCTTTTGTGGTGAACTATTCCTTTTAATACAACAGACATCTGGATAAAATATGGCATCTAGGACTAAATTCATTTGAAATCAGTTCTTTGTTTTTATTTTTGTTTTTAAGATCTAAAAATGTTCTCACTTTTACAGTATTACTGATTGGTATGACTGGTATCAGATATGATTGGTTTGCTCTTACACTGAACTGACATTGAGTTTTTTTTAAACTTCCATATATGCCAGGCCCTTAGTTTTTCTAAAAACCACAAGGGAATATGATTTGGAAACGCCTGTCTAAACAATGTGTGTATATGTAACGTGATACAGTGTTTATATTATTAGAGGAGACAGCTTTAATAATGTAATTAATTCAGCAGAGTTAAAAGCATCAACAGCTGCATTCTGACTAAAACACTGCCAACAACATTTCAATGCAGCTTTCAAAAGATCAACTTATGTTGAACAGTATTTATTTATTTATTTATTTTTTGGGGGGCATTTATGCCTTTTTTTTATTAGATAGGACAGTTGACAGCAGATAGGAAAGTACTGGGTGGAGAGAGGGGGACGGGATTGGCAAAGGACCTACACTGTAAAAAAAAAAAAAAAAACCTGTAAAAAAAATGGTAAAAAGACTGGCAGCAGGGCTTCCAGACATATTCCGTTAAATTACAGAAAATAACCATTTCACAAAATTACAAGCAAAAACTGTAAAAATACAGAAAAGACTTTATGGTCAAAATTCATTAAATTACAGTATATTACTGTTGATAATTGTTTTTAAACTATGGAAAAACAGATAATGTATGTCAAATTACATAGAAAAACAACCAACTTTCAGGTTAATCGCCATAAATTTAAGGTTTTAACAAGTTATTTTATAAAACCGCTCTGTCAATCTACAGGAAATTTTAAAGTACAGTTTTTCCATGTACAATAACTAAGAAATAATTTATATTTTTTTTTAAAAAAGCTTGTATATTTACAGGATTAATCCTTCTTTTTACAGAAACAATCTCACAACTTCAACCAATCTCTGTAAATTAAAAGGTATTTAGAAGTTATTTTATGTCTACCTAG